>CAUYTI010131875.1:0-12226 GCA_963575145.1 Galago senegalensis | reverse complement strand
TTTTTTGAGACAGAGCCTCAAGCTGTCCCCCTGGGTAGAGTGCCGTGGCATTACAGCTCACAGCAACCTCCAACTCCTGAGCTCAAGCGAGTCTCTTGCCTCCACCTCCCAAGTAGCTGGGACCACACAGGTGCCCGCCACAACGCCTGGCTATTTTTTGGTTGCAACCGTCATTGTTGTTTGGCGGGTCCGGGCTGGGGATTCAAACCCGCCACCTTTAGGTGTACGTGGCTGGCGCCTTAGCCGGTTGAGCTATAGGTGCTGAGCCTCAGTTGCCTCTTGTAATGCCCCACCTCTTCCCTCTTACCTTAACATTAAAAAGAGCCTGAAGTTCATACTAATTTAAGATGGTTCTTTAGGACACTACTCCTCCATCATCTCGGTTTGCTAGCTCTCTGGTTAAAGTCACTTTCCTCACCTCAACACCTTGTCTCTGGACACAGTGATGTTGTGCTGGGAGTGGTACAAGTTTGGACTCAGTTACAAACTGTATATCTACCTTACTGTTTTATATTTTTCATTTTTAAAATGTCATACAGTAAAATTAACTTTTTTCTTCTGTGAATTTTCACACATGTATGGACACCTGTAAAAGTAAGATCTATGAATTTTCACACATCTGGAGGTATGTAATAACCAGCGTGATCAAGATACAGAACAGTCTAACAGCCCAGAAACCCTCTGTGCTCCTTCCAGGCCAATGCCCACATCTGTACCCCCTGGAGTGACTTATCTGCTCCTCATCCTTTGTTTTCTTTTTTTTTTTTTATTATTTTATTATTATTATTATTTGCACTTTTTGGGCAGGGCTGGGTTTGAACCCACCACCTCCAGCATATGGGTCCAGCGCCCTACTCCTTTGAGCCACAGGTGCCACCCTGTTTTCTATTTTATGTTGTTATTATTATTATTATTTATAGACAGGAGAATCACTTTCTGTTGCCCAGGCTGGAGTGCAGTTACATCATCATAGCTCACTGCAGCTTCTAACTCCATGCCTCAGCAATCCTCCTGCCTCAGCCTCCCAAATAGCTGGGACTACAGGTGCTGGCCACCATGTCTGGCTGTTCCTATTATAGTTCTCTCCTTCTTCTTCCTTCTTCCCTTTCTTCTTTCTCCTTTTCTTTCTTCTTCATTGAGAATGGCATATAAGAATGGTATCATGTAATATACCATGTGACTAGCTCTTTTTGTGACTGGCTTCTCAAAAGTGGAATGCGTTCTTTGTTCATTCACACTGTTGTGTTTGGCATTAATTTATTTGTTTAGATTGCTAAATAGTATTCCACAGAATGGATATATTGAAGTAATTTAGCCATTGAAGAATATTTGCATTTTCCCCAAGTTTTGACAATTCTGAATAGGGCTGGTATAAACATTTGTATATAGATTTGTGTGTAAATGTAAGTTTTTATTTCTTTAGGGTAGATATCCAGGAGTGAGACTGCTGAGTCATATGGTAAATGTGTATTTAATTTTACAAGGTGCCTATGGCTCAAGTGGCTAGGGCGCCAGCCACATACCCCTAAGGTGGTGGGTTCGAATCCAGCCCCAGCCTGCCAAACAATAATGACAGCTGCAACCAAAAAATTGCCAGACGTGGCAGGCGCCCGTGGTCCCAGCTACTTGGGAGGCTGAGGCAGGAGACTTGCTTGAGCCCAGGAGTTGGAGGTTGCTTTGGGTTGTGATGCCACAGCACTCTACCCAGGGGGACAGCTTGAGGCTCTGTCTCAAAAAAAAAAAGAAAATAATAATTTTACCAGGTACAGCCAAACTACAATGTTCTTTTTTTTTTTTTTTAATAAGAGGAAGGGCTTTTTTTTATTGGCTGGGAGCTTACAGCAGGGAAGATTTCCAAATACCCGTGTTCCCCGACTGGCTTGGTCTTTCCCTTTTTATTGACAGTCAAAAAGTTCCACCCCACAGGTCCCCTTCTCATTGGCCAATTTGAAGTAAGCCGGAGATGCTATTCCAGCCCTACAGAATTACAGGATTTCTTAGAACTTGGAAATTTCCAAGTTCCAGGAAGTTAAGTTTCCAAATTCCCAAGAGCTGAGTCACTATGGAGAGGACCCTGCAGGTGTATCCTTGTGGTCTCCTTGAGAAGACCTGTTCTCCTAGACCTCACCCTTCTTGGGTATCCTCTCTCATTCTCCCTTTTTGAGACTCCAATATACTTTAATTTGGGGTCTCAATATCAGTTCATTTCTGCAGGTGCCGATATTAATTACTTTTTAGTACTGAGGTTTTAGGGACTGTGACTTTTCTTGGGTTCTCTACTCGGGCCTTAAATAGTACCGTGGTGGTGGGCTAATATACATAGGAGTTTTTACTTTTCCCTGTGACATTTCCCCCCCCTTTTCCCAAAGTCCAATTAAGACAAGTCCCTCGAGGAGTTTCCTCAGGCTTTAGCTGTGCGTTGACCAGCCAGCTCTCAATATGTGGCTGGAGCAGGGCATGTTGACTGTCTTAAAAGTTACCTTTACTTCCCAAGGAGCAGCGAAGTCCTATTCAGCCAGCTGTGATGATTCCAGGTGAGGATTCCTTCCATCTTCACTGCTGTGCGTGTGGTCAGGATGATGGCAAATTACAATATTCTTAAGAATGACCATACCATGATGTGTTCCTCTTAGGAATGTATGACAGTTCTAATTGCTCCATGTCCTTATAGCACTCGTTATTTTCATCCATTTTTTCCAAATTTCAGGCATTTTAACCAGTGGTATAATAGTATCTCAATGTAGTTTTCATTTGCATTTCCCTAATGGCTAACAATATTTAAATTCTTTGGCTGTGTGCGGTGGCTCATGCCTGTAATCCTAGCATTCTGGGAGGGCAAGATGGGTGGATTGCTTGAGTTCATGAGTTCAAGACCAGCCTAAGCAAATCACAAGACCCCAGCTCTATTAAAAATAGAAAAACTGAGGCAAGAGGATTATTTGAGCTGAGTTGGAGGTTGCTGTGACCTATGATGCCATGGCACGCTATCCAGGGTGACAGCTTGAGATTGTGCTTCACAAAAGAGAGAGAGAGAGAGAGAGAGAAAGGAAAATCTTTTTATATGCTAAAAGTTGCCATCCCTTACCAAAATATTTATTCTTGCTCTTTGCCCTTTTGTGTTAATTTTGTTTTTTCCCCCAGGTTGGTAAATATAGACTTTTATTATGAAAATTTTTTATTATAGAAGATTCCTTTAACATATTTAGAACAATATTATAAGCCCCATCCATAACCCAGCTTTGGGAACACTTCTGAATATGAATAAAATATTTGATTCCTACTGAATTTAAAGTAGGAGAGAAGGTTTCCTGTTTTAGCACAGCCAACTATCCTAGTATGAAGTTCTCTGCTTTTGAGATTTAAGACATTTAAAAGATGGTTCACTCACAGGTTCCATGGCAGCTACACAGCACACAAATGTACCACAGTTTAGGCATCTCAGCCTTACTACACATTTGGATTATAGTCTTTTTTTTTTTTTTTTTTTTGCAGTTTTTTTGGCCAGGGCTGGATTTTATCCTGCCACCTCCGGCATATGGGGCCAGCGCCCTACTCCTTTGAGCCACAGGCACCACTCTGGGTTAAAGTTTGTTGCTACTAATAATATTGCCTTAATAAAGCTTGTATATGCAGACACATTTACAGAATAAATTCCCAGAAGAAGAATTACTGAGTCAGAAACTCTATGCATAGGCGGTGCCTATGGCACCAGCCCTGTATACCAGAGGTGGCAGGTTCAAACCCGGCCCGGCCAAAAAAAAATGTCTATACATTTATGTATTATTTATTTATTTATTTATTTTGAGACAAGGTCTCACTTTTTTGCCCTCAGTAGAGTGCTGTGCCATGTTGTCACAGCTTACAGCAACCTCAAACTCTTGGGCTTAAGCCATTCTCTTGCCTCAGCCACCCAAGTAGCTGGGACTACAGGCACCTGCCATAACACCTGGCTATTTCTCTTTTTTGAGACAGAGTCTCACTATGTCACTCTGGGTAGAATGCCATGGCGTCATAGCTCACAGCAACCACAAACTCTTGGGTTTAAGTGATTCTCTTGCTTCAGCCTCCCAAGTAGGTGGGACTACAGGCGCCTGCCATAGCGCCCAGCTGTTTTTTTGTTGTGGTTGTCACTGTTGTTTAGTTGGCTGGGGCTGGGTTTGAACCCACCAGTGTCAGTGCATGTGGCCAGTGCCAGAACCACTGTGCAATGGTGCCGAGCCAACACCTAGCTATGTTTTAGAGATGGATGGGGTCTTGCTCTTGCTCATGCTGGTCTCAAACTCCTGAGCTCAAGCATCCACCTGCCTCAGCCTCCCAAGTGCTGGAATTACAGGTGTCAGCCACCTAGCCCAGCCTAAAAATCTATGTATTTACAATTGAAACATTACAAAGTTGTACAGAAGAGGTTATACCAATCTATACTCCCACCAACTCTATTATAGTCTTTTTTTTTTTTAAGAGACAGAGTCTCACTTTGTCACCCTTGGTAGAGTGCCGTGGCTGCACAGCTCAGCAACCTCCAGCTCTTGGGCTTAGGCGATTCTCTTGCCTCAGCCTCCCAAGTAGCTGGGACCACAACACCGGCTATTTTTTTGTTGCAGTTTGGCTGCAGCCGCTCTCGAACCTGCCACCCTCAGCATGTGGGAATGGTGCCCTACTCACTGAGCCATAGGTGCCACCCCTATTATGGTTTTAATGATTTTTGTATACAACTTAAAGTTTATTTTCTCTGGCAGAGCATTGTATGAGGCCAGCAATTTAAGACCAGACTGAGCAACATAGCAGAGACCTTATTGCTACCAAAAATAGAAAAATTACCTGGGTGTAGTGTCACATGCCTGTAGTCCCAGCTACATAGGAGGGTGAGGCAGGTAGATGCCTTAAACCTACAAGTGTGAGGTTGCTGTGAGCTATGATGATATTATTACTCTCTAGCCTGGGCAATAGAGCAAGATCCTGCCCACCCCTATAGGCAAGCACACAAGTATATTTTCTTAACTCTGAATTAATACTTCATAAGATACATTAACTAGATATTATTGTTATTATTATTATTATTGAGTCTCACTTTGTTTCCCTTAGCAGAGTGCCATGGCGTCATAGCTAATAGCAACCTCAAACTCTTGGGCTCAAGTGATTCTCTTGCCTCAGCCTCCGGAGTAGGTGGGACTACAGGCACCCACCACAATGCCCAGCTATTTTTTTTTCTTTTTAGAGATGAGGTCTCACTTTGGCTCAGACTGGTCTCGACTCTGTGAGTTCAGGCAATGCACCCATCTCAGTCTCCAAGAGTGCTAGGATTATAGGTGTGAGCCACCATGCCACACTGGGCTAATAGTTTTTAAAGCTTGTAGAGATAATTACTTTAGACTAATAACCATTTTTAGCAGTGAAAAGAAAGAATTTTTGAGATTTTTATTAATTCTACATATTGATTTATTTCAAAAAACATTCCAAAAAACTTTTTCCTGATTTCTGTTCTGCTGTGCACAAAAAGATTGCTGAAATTATCAAATATGCTGCCACAGTATCTGATATATGACATATTTGGACATCAAGAATCAACTTTAGGCTCAGTGTCCATAGCACAGTGGTTACGGGGCCAGCCAGATACACTGAAGTTGGTGGTTTGAACCTAGCCCAGGCCAGCTAAAACAACAATGGCAACTGCAACAAAAAATGGTTGGGTATTGGATGGCGTCTGTGGCTCAGTGGGTAGAGCACCGGCCACATATACTCAGGATGGCAGGTTCAAACCCAGCACCGGCCAAACTGCAACTTAAGATAGCTGGACATTGTGGAGGGCGCCTGTAGTCCCAGCTACTCAGGAGGCTGAGGCAAGAGAATCGCCTAAGCCCAAGAGCTGGAGATTGCTGTGAGCTGTGATGCCATGGCATTCTACTGAGAGCAACATAGTGAGACTCTGTCTCAGAAAAAAATAATAATAATTAAACTTAAAATTTTAGCTTTGACCACAGAGAGGATCAAGGATAAATTCAACTGCTTGCTTTCCTTACTTAATGAAAGATTCCTGAGTCTCACACACAAGGTGAATCTGACTTAGAGAAATAGTTATGGCATATAAAGAGAAATGCAGGCTCGGCGCTTGTGGCTCAAGTGGCTAAGGCACCAGCCACATACACCTAAGGTGGCGGGTTCGAATCCAGCCCGGGCCTGACAAACAACAATGATGGCTGCAACCAAAAAAATAGCCGGGCATTGTGGCAGGCGCCTGTGGTCCCAGCTACTTGGGAGGCAGAGGCAGGAGACTCACTTGAGCCCAGGAGTGGGAGGTTGCTGAGAGCTGTGATGCCACGGCACTCTACCCAGGGGGACAGCTTGAGGCTCTGTCTCAAAAAAAAAAAAAATTAAAAATAAAGAGAAATGCATGAAATTCTCATTTCCCATGGAATAAATATGGAATAGTATAGTCAAAACACCTATACGCCTCTGGCCAAAAAAGCCATTTGAGAGAGAGCAGTGAAAAGACTTTGTGCAGGCATACTTTTGAGAAACTGAGGCAGAATCCCATATGGCCAGGTTGGTTGCGGGCCTAACATGACCAAGGCTCTGGCTGGAATGGCATCTCCAGAGATGTCCAGACTGCATTAAGGAATTAAGGTTGACTTTATAAGGCCAATAAAAAAGCCCTTTGAAAAACTGGCCAAATACCCACCAGTAACCTTTCCTGATCTGTGGTAAGTGACGAAGGTTGCTTACTGATGGGTCTGGGTCTTGATCTGTGTAAGTGATGAAGGTTGCTTGCTTCCAGGGTCCAGGAATGGAAATGTGCTTGGGGACCTCAAGAGAAATTTACCCAATACATATAGGTATCTAATGGCACAGATGAAACCTGGGCTCATGAAAGGCTTTTGAGAAGTCCAGCCTGAGAAGAGGCTTGAGAAGTCCAGCTTTTGAGAAGTCCAGTCCTTCCTTATAAAAGATTCCAGCAAAGGCTCAGCGCCTGTGGCTCAAGTGGCTAAGGCACCAGCCACATACACCTAAGGTGGTGGGTTTGAATCCAGCCCGGGCCCGCCAAACAATAATGACAACTGCAACCAAAAAATAGCCAACTGTTGTGGCGTGCACCTATGGGCCCAGCTACTTGGGAGGCAGAGGCAGGAGACTCGCTTGAGCCCAGGAGTTGGAGGTTGCTGTGAGCTGTAAGGCCACAGCACTCTACCAAGGGCGACAGCTTGAGGCTCTGTCTCGGAAAAAAAAAAAGAAAAGATTCCAGCAAAAACTGCGACTTAATGCCCACATGGGAGCAGAGGTTTGCACACAAATTCCCGTATGCCCAAGAAGTTTCATTATGCCTTGCTTAAAGATTCAAAGTAACAGCCTCCAATGGCAAAGCCAGCAAGGGCAGGTATTCAATCTACCTTGTTCCTCTAGTAGTCTCAGGCTTCATCATATAACAACAAAGAAAGTAATGACTGACAACATGTTCTTTATCAAGTTATGTTAAACCAGGTTATGTTGAAAGGGTTATGTTGGCTCAGCGCCTGTGGCTCAAGTGGCTAAGGCGCCAGCCACATACACCTGACGTGGCAGGTTAGAATCCAGCCCGCCCCTCCAAAACAACAATGACGACTGCAACCAAAAAAAACCCCAAAAAAACAGCTGGGCGTTGTGGTGGGCGCCTGTGGTCCCAGCTATTTGGGAGGCGGAGGCAAGAAATTCACTTGAGCCCAGGAGTTAGAGGTTATGAGCTGTGATGCCAGGGCGCTCTACCTAGGGCGACAGCTTGAGGCTCTGTCTCAAAAAAATAAAAGAAAGGGTTTTGCTTAATGGTGTATGTTGGGTGGATCATCAGCTTATTAGGGAGGAGCTACTTACAGGGTGGGTGATTACAAGATGCTTAAATGGATGAAGTCATTGATGTCCAATGTGCATGTGCAGAGGGATTGTAATGAATATTAATGAGGTCATTGCTGTCTAGTGCGCAAGCACAAGATTGATTATATAAACCAACAGTAAATAAAGAAGCTCGCCATTTTGCCTGAGCGAGCAGATGGTCACCTTTATTTAAAACACAATTTCGATAAGTGTGCTTATTCTTTGCAACATCGCTTTTCCATGAGACCCTAATGGCAACACCCTTCCGGCAACAGAATAGGCTATAAATACAATCATACTATAGTTTTATATTCAGAAAATGGGTATAGGTTTAAATGACATAATAGGAAATTACTGGCTGTAAGCAGAAGCATTATAGGCCACCACCAACATTTACGACACAGAGATTTTGCGATTGTCTTACTGCATACATTTACAAGATAACTTAAACAAGATGGAGTAGCAATTACATCTTTCCAAGGCTGACAGAATTAAGGCTTTGCATTTTGTAGTTTCCAGGCTTTACCAGTATAGCAAGAGTTACTAATAACCAATGGCTGCTTGTAGAGAAAGCAGTTTGTCACAACTTGCTGAATAAACGGATGTGCCTTTAGAATATTTTTTACATGATACATGCTGAAAAGATCTTCCTTTGATTCAACTCCAGGGAAGATGCTGAAATTAATAGACATGTTAAGGAAAGCTAAGATGCTGCTGGAAACTGCCATTATTTTTGTTAACTCAAAAGCCAATTAAAATGTTCCATTGTCACAATATAGATTGATTTAACCTTTAAAGACTTATTTTCCTCTAGTGATTGTGTATAGCAGCAAGAGCAGACAAAATATTAGAAATTAGAGGCTCAGTGCCTATGCTCAGTGGCTAGGACACCAGCCACGAACACTGGAGCTGGCGGGTTGGTATATAGCCCAGGCCTGCCAAACAACAATGACAATTCCAACCAAAAAATAGCAGGGTGTTGTGGCGGGTGCCTATAGTCCCAGCTACTATTGAGGCTGAGGCAAGAGATTCACTTAAGCCCAAGAATTTGAGGTTGCTGTGAGCTGTGATGCCACAGCACTCTACCCAGGGCAACAGCCTGAGACTTGGTCCCAAAAAAAAAATTAGAAATGAAAAATATAAGTCACTAGGACAATCTTAAAACTGCTCCTGAAGATTCTGGACCTCTTTTTAAGTAGCACTTAAAAACTTTAGTCAGTGAGATTGCTTCATCAAATGCTATCATCATCTAAAAAAACCTTTTTTTAAAACTTTATTAAAATTAACATAAGGGTACAATATTTAGGTTAATTGTTCTCACTGCCAGGGTAAAGTTCCATTTGTAGAAGAGCTCCTCACTGAGGGGACCTGTTATATACCCTCACAATGTGCAATTAGATGAGATCCCCTCCTGCCCTCCCTCCTTCTGCCTTACATCCTCCCCCAACTGCCCCTCTCGCTTCCCTCTACCCCCGAACTGGACTATAATAGTGTTTTATTGTTCTTAGGGACATGTAATTGTTTACATATTGATTTCATATCAGTATGGAGTACATTGGATATTCATCTTTCCATTCTTAGGATACTTTACTAAGACAAATGTATTTCAACTCCACCTAGGTAAATGTAAAAGATGTAAAGTCTCCACCTTTTTTTTTTGGAGACAGAGCCTCAAGCTGTTGCCTCCTGGGTGGAGTGCTGTGACATCACAGCTCACAGCAACCTCCAACTCTTGGGCTCAAGTGAGTCTCCTACCTCTACCTCCCAAGTAGCTGGGACTACAGGTGCCCGCCACAACGCCGGGCTATTTTTTGGTTGCAGTCGTCATTATTGTTTGGCGGGCCTGGTCTGGATTTGAACGCTCCAGCTCAAGTGTATGTGGCTGGTGCCTTAGCCATTTGAGCCACAGGCCCTGAGCCTCCACCTTTTTTTTTGAGACAGAGGCTCATTATGCCACCCTGGGTGGAGAACCTTGACATCACAGCTCACAGCAACTTCAAACTCTCGGGCTTAAGGGATTCTCTTGCCTTTGTGTCCCAAGTAGCTGGGACTACAGGCACCCACTACAACGCCTGGCTATTTTTTGTATTGTTGTAGTTGTCATTGTTGTTTAGCAGGCCCAAGCTAGGCAGAGTTTGAACCCACCAGACCCAGTGTATGTTGTAACACCCTAACCACTAAGCTACAGGCACTGAGCCAAACTTTTTTTACATATATCATAGTTTGTTGATCCATTCATGTGTTGATGGGCACTTAGGTTGCTTTCACAACTTGGCAATTATGCATTGAGCTACAAGAAACATTCTAGTGCACCTGTCTTTGTGGTAAAATGATTTACATTCTTCTGGGTAGATACCTAGTAATGGGATTGCAGAGTGAAATGTAAGGTTTACATTTAGATCGTTGAGGATTATCCATACTTCTCTCCGAAAGGGCTTTATTAGTTTTCAACCCCACCAGCAATGTAGAAGGGGTCCCTTCTCTCCACATCCATGCCAGCATCTAGTGTTTTGTAAAAAAATCTTTTTAAAGCCAGGAATTAAATAGGAAGAAAGAGTTCCTTTTGGAGGGCCAGGCACAGTGGTTCAAGCCTATAATCCTAGCATTCTGGGAGGCCGAGGCAGGTGGATTGCTTGAGCTCATAAGTTGGAGACCAGTCTAAGCAAAAACATAACCCTGTCTCTACTAAAAATAGAAAAATTGAGGTGAGAGGATCACTTGAGCCTGGGTTGGAGGTTTCAGTGAGCTATGATGCAACAGCACTCTACTTAAGGGCTACAGCTTGAGACTCTGTCTCAAAAAAAAAAGTTTCTATTATAGGAAGGAACATGTAATACATTTGTGGTAATATTAGGTATATTATACAGTGCTAGTATGGCCAACCTTGAAGTTCAGCTGAAAGTGTCTTATTTAGTAATGAAAATGTCCCTGTTAAATTTTAAGTTTGCGGCTTGGCACCTGTAGCTCAAGTGGCTAAGGCACCAGCCAAAATACACCTAAGGTGGTGGGTTCAAATACAGCCTTGGCCGCCAAACAACAATGACGGCTGCAACCAAAAAATAGCCAGACATTGTGGCGGGCGCCTATGGTCCCAGCTACTTGGGAGGCTGAGGCAAGAGACTGGCTTGAGCCCAGGAGTTGGAGGTTGCTATGAGGTGTGATGCCACAACACTCTACCCAGGGGGACAGCTTGAGGCTCTGTCTCAAAAAAAAAAAATCTTAAGTTTGCCTAGTAAGGTTAAACTTTAAAATGTTAACTACAAAATTTTATTTTATTTATTATTATTATTTGCAGTCTCTTTGGCTGGGGCCAGGCCAGGTTTGAACCCGCCACCTCCAGTATATGGGGCTGGCTCCCTATTCCTTTGAGTCACAGGCGCTGCCCAACTACATTTTTTTTTTTCAGACAGAGCCTCAAGCTGTCGCCCTGGGGTAGAGTGCCCTTGCATCATAGCTTACAGCAACCTCCAACTCTTGCCTCCGCCTCCCAAGTAGCTGGGACTACAGGCACTGGTCACAATGCCTGGCTATTTTTTGGTTGCAGCCTTTCATTGTTGTTTGGCAGGTCTGGGCTGGATTCCAAACTGCCAACCCAGGTGTGTGTTACTGGCGCCTTAGCTACTTGAGCCACAGGCACTGAGCCACCAACTACGAAATTTTAAAAATACAATTTTAGAATGGAATTTTCTTTCCAAGGAAATTCAGGATTTTTTTTTCTTGTAACTGGTCATGTTCTGACTTTGAGAATGCCAATTTTAACTATCCAACATTCACCATTTGACCAATATGTGTATTCAGGTAGATATTAAATTATGTACTGTACATGTAGCTACAGGCTAAAAACAAATAGCACTCTCAAGAGCAGTTGTCCTAACAGGCTGATTCTCATATTTCTGTGATTTACAGATAGTTTTACTGGGCACTGACTTGATTCTTTTGTTGAAATACAGGTTTGGGAAGGCCTGAGTCACGCATGTTTGAAGTGTAGACTGTGCTGGAAAACTAGGATTGTGCGGTTTATCTTAGGGTAACACTCTGTTGATCTAAAACGCTCAGGTCACAGGTGACACTTGTTTCTCCCCTCACATTGGCCCAAACCGAGCTGACACGAACGTTAAGCGTTTGTTCTGCCATGTCCAGGACGCAGAGAGGCAATAATCCGAGATGGGAGCGAGACCGTAGGTTATTTGGTCCCAACACGGATCACGTGAGATGGGAACCGCTTCAACTTGTAGTCTGTAATTTCTTTTTTTTTTTTTGAGACAGAGCCTCAAGCTGTCCCCCTGGGTAGAGTGCCGTGGCATTACAGCTCACAGCAATCTCCAACTCCTGGGCTCAAGCGAGTCTCCTGCCTCAGCCTCCCAAGTAGCTGGGACCACAGGCGCCC
>CAUYTI010131870.1:0-24431 GCA_963575145.1 Galago senegalensis | reverse complement strand
TGGTCCCAGCTACTTGGGAGGCGGAGGCAAGAGACTCGCTTGAGCCCAGGAGTTGGAGGTTGCTGTGAGCTGTAATGCCACGGCACTCTACCCAGGGGGACAGCTTGAGGCTCTGTCTCAAAAAAAAAAAAAAAAAAGTCCAAAAGCAATAGATTCTGGTAGAGATGCAGAGAGAAAGGCCTGCTTATACACGTTTGGTGGGACTGCAAATTAGTACAACCCCTATGGAAAACAGTACTGAGATTCTTCAAAGAACTTAGACCTACCATTTGATCCAGCAATCCCATATAGACTCTGCAGACTTACCCATTTTAAGAGATGCAACTGTTTCTAGGGCAGCTGTGCTACCCCTGGGCTCTCTCTGCCCCTCTTTCTATTTGGGGTATGTTTCCTCTTTCCATGATCCTTAATCCTGTGTGTTTTTCTATCATTGCCTTTACTGTATTTTATTATATTATTATTATTATTTTATTGTTGAGGATTCATAGACAGTACAAAGAACCAGGTTACATTGATTGCATTTGTTAAAGACCATTTTATAATTGTGTCCCACCCCCAAAAAGTGTACCACACACTGTGACCTCCCACCCCTCCATACTTCCCTCTTTCTCCCCCCGCATCCCTCATCCCCCACAATGTATTGGGTCAATAATTGTCCTCATATCAGAATTGAGTACATGGGATTCTTATTTCTCCATTCTTGTGATGCTTTACTAAGAATAATGTGTTCCACATCCATGCTGGTTAATACAAAAGATGTAAAGTCGCCATCTTTTTTAGTGGCAGAATAGTATTTCATGGTATACATCTGCCACAGCTTGTTAATCCATTCCTAGGTTGGTGGGCATTTATTCTGTTTCCACATTTTTGGTGATGTAAATTGAGCTCCAATAAACAGTCTAGTGCAAGTGTCTTTGTGGTAGAAGGATTTTTTTTTTCCATCTGGGTAAATGCCCAGTAATGGGATTGCAGGATCAAATGGGAGGTCTAGCTTGAGTTCCTTGAGGGTTCTCCATACTTCCTTCCAAAAAGGTTATATTAGTTTGCATTCCCACCAGCAGTGTAAAAGTGTTCCCTTCTGTCCACATTCACACCAGCATCTGCAGTTTTCAGACTTTGTGATGTGGGCCATTCTCGCTGGGGTTAGATGATATCTCAAGGTAGTTTTGATTTGCATTTCTCTAATAATTAGGGATGCTGAGCATTCTTTTATATGTTTTTTAGCCATTCATCTGTCTTCTTTAGAGAATGTTCTATTCATCTCTCTTACCCAGTGATATAAGGGATTGTTGGCTCTTTTTATGTTGATTAATTTCAGTTCTCTGTAGGTCCTAGCTATCAAGACTTTGTCCAATTCAAAATATGCAAATACCCTTTCCCATTGTGTAGGTTGTCTATTTGCTTTGGTTGTTGTCTCCTTAGCTGTACAGAAGCTTTTCAATTTAATTAAGTCCCATTTTTTATTGTTGATGCAATTGCCATGGACGTATCCTTCATAAAGTCTTTCCCCAGGCCTATAGCTTCAAATGTTTACCCCACACTTTCTTTGAGGATTTTAATTGTTTCTTTCCTTAGATTTTGGTCTTTTATCCATCTTGAATCAATTTTTGTGAACTCAGTGGTTAGGGCACTAGCCACATCCATCAGTGCTGACAGGGGCCAAAGCTGGCCTGGGCCTGCTAAACAACAATGACAACTACATCAACAACAAAAAAATAGCTGGGCATTGTGGCGGGTGCCTGTAACCCCAGCTACTTGGGAGGCTGAGACAAGAGAATCTCTTGAACCTAAGAGTTTGAGCTTGCTGTGAGCTGTGATGCCGTGGCACTCTACTGAGGGCAACATAGTGAGACTATTTCAAAAACCAAAACAACATATGTTATTATAAATATCTATTTAATTTTCTGTTTCCTGGTAGACTGGCAACTTGTCCAGTGGATATCACCATCATTGCTGTCAACAACTACATGTACTGAGCACACACACGCATCACATAAACAAATCCCAGCTGCTCTAGGGTGGGCACTATCATTAGCAAGGTAGGCACTCCGGTGGAGAGACCCAGAGAAGTTAAGTCACTTGCAGAAACTCACACAGCCGATAGGTGGGGTTCAGAAGCTGAAGTTTTAAAGGACACGGTCTGTAAGAGTTCCTCTCTCCCAGAAGCTCTAGAACAGTGTTACAGGCTGTTGGAAGTACAGACCTAGCTGAAAAGGTAGCAGCATCTCAGTGCACTGATGCCAAGAAACCCAAGCACACAACTAGAGCCTCTGCTTGGAAAAACAAAAGTAGTTGGACCATATGAACCCCCAGGGAAAATGGCATGGTCAACCTTCTTAGTGTTCCCAAGTCCCTTTCAGAAAAGATGTTCCTTCCTTCCTAGCACACATTCACAGAGAAAAACAGTAATACAACTCCCAGCAGAGAAACAGAGCCTGGCAACTGACATGACATGCCATGACATAAAAACTTTCCCCAATATAGCAGCAATTGTTTGATTACTTTCCAGACACCAGGTGAAGGTTCATCCTTACCTCGTGCCTTCTTTTCCACTGACAGTCAATACTGAGCATCTAATAACTTCAAGTCAAACATCTGGTTCAAATCCTGGTTCCCAGGCTTGAAATGCTACACCTCGGACAAAATTCCATAACCCCAAAGAAACTCTATCTCCTCATCTGTAAGATGGGAATAATATCTCTCTGTGAGAATTTGTGCAGTTTGGATAAAATAACGCATCTAGTCCCAGAGACTGGTGCAGAGCAGATACTCCACAAGTAGCATCTTTCGTCCTTCCTCAGATGTCAGTTTAACAAAATAGTCACTAAGCATGGCACCGTGGCAGGTGCTGAGGGGAAGGAAGAACATAGACTGGTTGCATATCTGCTAATTCATTTGTTTCTGAGAGTTACACAGTCAGGCATCAGAGTCTCCATCTACCACGTGGAGATTATCATGGGGTAGAAAAATACATCCCAAATTCTTCCTCAGGCATCCACCACCCAGTTCGAAAGTTACTCGCAAGTTAGACTAAGATTACGTGGGCATTTTTGAAGCTAGGTGCTTCTTAGATATGTTGTCTCATCATTTAAATTCTCATTAGTAAACGAGGACACATGGCCCACAGAGGTGAAGTAATTCGCCTAAAGGTACACAGGCATGTGTGGCAAAGACCAGATTCAGGCAGAGGGCTTGAGACTTCCCGTCCAATGCCCTTTGCTCCATTCCACAATCTGGAGAAAAGGGCCCCTGAGCCCCTAACTCAAAAGCAGAACCCCTGAGGCCGGGTGCAGTGGCTCACACCTATAATCCTGGCTGACACTTATAATCCTAGCACTCTGGAAGGTTGAAAGGGGGTGGACTGCTTGAGCTCAGGAGTTCAAGACCAGCCTGAGCAAGAGAGAGACCCCCGTCTCTACCACAAATAGAAAAATTAGCTGGGCGTTGTGGGGGGTGCCTGTAGTCCCAGCTACTCGGCAGGCTGAGGGAGGAGGATCGCTGTGCCTAAGAGTTTGAGGTTGTTGTGAGCTATGACTCCAGGGCACTCTACCGACGGTGACAAAGTGAAACTCTGTCTCAAAAACAGAAAAAAACTGAAGAAGAACACTGGACTTTTGGATGATTTTTTTTAAAGGGTGTGGAGGGTGGTACTTTGCTATTAACCCTTTAAAAGTTTAAATGATAATGTTAGTTTTTGTATATCAATCTTCAAATTGTTAAAAGTCCTTTCCCAACTAGTTCTTTTTTCTTGATTAAGATCACATTCAACTTTTTGAGACAAGAGGCTAGTTCACCAGAAATGAAGGGTACCCGCTCAGAAAGTGGTTTGCATAGTTTGATCTGATGTCAGCTCTGTTACAAATTTTGGATAGGGGAATTCTCATTCCGTCAACAATTAAGGATGCCAGTATAATTTTGTTATTTTCATTGTATTCATTTCAAATACATTATTCTATATAATTCTCACAGACAAAATTATCAGGTAGGTATTAATAAGAAAAGTGAAGGTCAGAGAACGTAATTGACTTGTGTCAGGTCATGTACCAAGCAGAAGGCAGAGTTCAAGTTCAAGTTTTCTGTTTTTTGGTTTTGGGGGTTTTTTTGGGGCAGAGTCTGACTCTGTTGCCCTGGGTAGAGTGCTGTGGCATCACAGCTCACAGCAATCTCAAATTCCTGGGCTCAAACAATTCTCCTGCCTCAGCCTCCCAAGTAGCTGTAACTACAGGCTCTTGCTACAATGCCTGGGTAATTTTTCTATTTTTAGTAGAGATGGGGGTCTTGCTCTTGATTAGGCTGGTGTCAAACTCCTGAGCCCAAGTAATCCTCCTGCCTCTACCTCCCAGAGTGCTGGGATTACAGGTGTGAGCCACTGTGCCCCACTCAGGTCCTCTGGTTTAAAAATATTTTATTTTTTTGCAGTTTTTGGCTGGGGCTGGGTTTGAACCCACCAACCTCCAGTATATGGGGCCAGTGCCCTATTCCTTTGAGCCACAGGCGCTGCCCCTAAAAATATTTTTAAACCTCTATCCCATACACCATTTACTACCACGAGGGTAAAAAGGAACCACACCAATGGTTAAGAATGGGGATGCCGGAGTTAAACATATCTGAGTTTGAATCCTAATTCTCTGCCCTGTTGGCAAAATGGGGAAGATGGCAATGAAAATAGAATAACAAGGAAAGCATCAACCTTTCCTAGTGTTAAGACTCAAAATTGCTCGATTATGATTTCCAAAGCACATTATTTATAACTTCTCTGTATTTAGCGTGTCCTAACAAAATGTTTCATTCCTTGGATTAATCTTTTAAAATCTCCCCAGGGGTTATTTTAAATTTTACACATACGAAAAACCAAAATGGAGAAGTCAGTGAGTGGTCAGAGAGGAACACTGACCGTAGTCCAGCGTCCATTCTGTCCACTTCCCAGGCGGAGTGGTAATAAATACCTCTCAGGTTGCTCCTCTGAAGAGCCCAGCGCAGCTGTCATTTTTGGAGATATTAAAATAGCAACATGATACAAAATGTGATGGGGGAAGGGCCTGCCCAGAGTATTCACATGAACTTACTTAATTAATTTTCTGATTATTAGTTTGCTGCAGCTGCCATAACAAGCACCACAGACGGTGTGCCTTAAACAAGGGAGACTGACTGCCTTAGAGTTCTGGAGGCCAAAGTCCAAGTTCAAGGTGCCCACACAGGGCTGGTTCTTTCTGAGGACTGTGAGGGCAGGCTGTGTCCCAGGCCTTCCCCCCAGCTTGTAGCTGGCTGTCTCCATGTTCACACGATGTTCTTGCTGTATCTGCACGTTTTTTCACCCCCACGTGCATCTCTGAGTCCAAATTCCCCCGCTTTACAAGGACACCATTCATTCCTATTGATTAGAGCCTAATGACCTCTTGATCTTGTCTTCAAATAAGGTCTCCTTTCCAGGCACTGAGGGTGAGGGCTTCAACAGATGAATTTGGGAGGGTCAGTTGCTGTTAGCATTACTTAATCCCCAGAGAACTTCATTCTCCCCCAGACGAGCTTGTTGTCAGCAGACGTCCTGACAGCAGGTCCATCTCCGTATCTCTGGAACATTTTGTAGCATTAAGTGCCCTTTGAGCTCACTGAGCTGTTCTAAGCTCTTTTAAACGTATTCATTTATTTAAACCTCACCTGAAAGCTACAAGGTAGATATTATCATCTCCCCTTTCCACATGAGGGTAACTGGGGCACCGAGGAATTAAGCTCAAAGCTGAACGGCAAGTACATGGTAAAGACCGAGACTTGAACCCATCACATTGCCCGGGAGGTGCTCGGAGGCACCAGCTTTGCTGCCTCTATGAGCGAGACACAATCCTTGCTCTCTGGGATCTGAAAGTCCAGGCCTGGGTCTGATCCTCAGTCTTACAAGGGGTTGAAGGAACCACCTGGGCCCAGGGCCTGGAAGGCTTCCCAGGGAGGTGTGTCTGAGCCTGTCACACGACTGAAGTGGTGACAGTGGTGATGGGAAGACCCTGGAGAGGTCAGTGTTCAGAGACAGCAGGAAGGAGGGCAGGGCGTGCAGGGCAGGTGAGGAAGCTGGTGTGGGAGGACGCGGGGCGGCGCCAGAGCACTGTGACTGTCCTGTTAGAGCCACTTGTCCCCTGGAGAAAGGTGGTTGCATAGATTAGATAAGGGAAGACTCAACTCAGTGGGAAAGTAACTATGGGCTGCATGCTGGGGTCAGGGCTGTGCCACAGGGTGGCATGTGTGTCAGCCCCAGTAGCACTGGGCACTGAAGGTGTCACCATCAAGGACAGAAAACACAGCACAAGAGGACTCTGCAGAGCAGCTTCTGGATTCCACATGGTCACCCCCTCTGATGGATGCCTGGTTGGGCTGCTGGTCACTTCCACCTCTCAGAAGTTCTCCAGGGACCCATGAGTGCCTCCTCCTTGATGATCTGGTCTTATTCCCCAGAGAACTTCAATCTCCCCCAGACAAGCTGATTGTCAACAGACTGTCCTCAGGTCCAGCCTCTTCCTGGTGGCCGGTCCATGTCTAGAGGTGTTACCGTGGTGTGTGATGGATTCCTTAGAAATGGGATTATTAAGGTAATACCGTCTGCATTTGCCTGAGGACTTGCTAAGTGGTGTTTCACAGGCATTTAGACACAGGTTGTGTCAAAAATAAGCTGTGTATAATCTTGGGAAAGACCGATAGTCCCAGAATGTCAGAGCAGGGCACGACTCCAGGAACACTGAGTTCAACCTTCCATCTTAGAGGGGAAGCCCCTTGGCGGCTTGAGGGCAGCTGTCATCATTAGGTATCGTGTCCCCAAGGAAGTCCTCAGAGTCCAGGCTTTTCAGTTTCTGCTCCAATCACACCTCACTGTAGGAGTGCCCCCAACTCTCACCCACTATTACCACTCAGCTCTGCTGTTTCTCTGTCCAGCTGTCCTCTGCCTTCTCCTCCTCCTCCCCTTGTGAAACGTTACTGCTCCCCTGTCACTCAGCTGAGAGGCCACTTCCTCCATGGGCCCAGGATGAGCCCCGCCCCTGGAGAGGCACCCACTCTCCGTGCTCCCCACAAGGCTTACACCTTGCGTCATTGTCCTACTCTTCATTTAATACTAAAACTCTGTTTTCTTGACATTCTCCCCTGCCCAGAAATTCTAAGACAGAGCCTGACAGTAGGGTCCAGGGAGCAGATTGACTCAGATTTTACCTTCCAAGTAAAGGTGGGGCAGTCCCCATGCATGGGACAGGCTGGAGACGTAGTTATGGAGCGTGTTGACATTTTCTGCCTTGGTGCCTCAAGTTTCTCCATAAAGTGGGAGTTGTTAGACTGGTTTGTATTTGAGAAATCTCCTACTTTCTATAGTTGTAATTTCATGACTTAAAATCATTTGACTAATAATAGACAAGGGAAAACTTAAGTACAGTTCAATACAACCCCAACGCTCCTTCCTTAATAATTCAAGCACCATTTTTTAAACTCTCTGCCTGACCAGTTAGCTGTCTCAGTTCAAAAATGCTACAATTCTCTCTTGCCAAGACTGTGTGTCTCTTGACGAGAAGAATGCCAGGGAATGTGAGGCCACGTTTTCAAACCACCATCCTGAACACTTGCTAGGTTCCAACATTATCTCTAGAATAGATAATGGAGATACATTTAGACTGTACCTCCTTCCTGTGTCTCTCCCTTGAACTCTAAACCTGGTGTCTAACTGCTTGCCTAGTCCTTGGAGCAGATCATGTTGGAAACTGACTTCTGATCTCCTTCCAAATCGGCTCTGTCTTCAGTCATTTCAGTAAACGTGATCTCCGTTCTTTCAGATGGCCCAGCTTCACACTTTGGAGTCCTCAGCAATTCTGCATTATTTTGTCCAATCCATCCTGGTGACTTTCCCTTTAATATATATTCAGAATCTAACCACTTCTATCTAGCCACCTTCACTGCTGGAACTGCTCCGAGCCATCACCCCCTCTTGCCTGGATTACTACAATAGTTTCTTACCTGGCTAGCAAAAACTTCTGTCGTCTACTTTCAAAACAAAAGCCAGATGATCCTTTTAAAATGCAAGTTGGATTGTGTCCATGTACCTCCCATACCATACAGGTATAGCCTTCCAACTCCTTTGGAGGAAAATCTCATTCAGGACCCTACAAGCTCAGACACCCCCCCCCCACTTCTGACCACTCTTTCCACTGCTCCAAACATTCCTTGAACGCACCAGAGAAGCACCAACCTCAGGGCCTTTGCACCTGCTATTGTCTTTCTATAGAATGTTCTTTCCTAGGAAGACCAATTTCCTTACCTCCTTCAAGTTTCTGCTCAAAGGCCACCTCACACTGATTCTTTCTTGAAACCATCCCATTTAAAACAGAAGCCGTTCTTGCTCAAGAACGTATCTACATTGTACTTCCCGCCACTGGGCCTAAATACCTGTATACAAACCATAGACCTTCCATAAATGGCCCCTTCCTACAGTGACCACCTCAAGGTGACTTAATGTTCACAGACCGGACATGCACAACCCCCTCTCAATGAAAGTTCTTTATGTGACCAGTTTGTTACAGTCCCTTGCACGGTCAGCTTGCAAGGTCTCAGTGCGTCTGCTAACCTTCTTCCGTTAGAATCTTAGTTTTAGGAAGGCAGGAAGTTTTGCCTGTTTATTTCAGCGCTGCACTTGCAGAGTCTAAAACAGGACCTGAGCTCACAAAACAAGTGTTTAGTAAACACACCCTGAGTAAATGCACACAGGAGATCTCTCAAGGGACTGTCACGATCCACTCAACGCTCGGAGGGTCAACATAAGGCCCCAGGCCTGCTGTACTAAAATGTCCATGTGGTGCATGTCCAGTTTATGAGAATTAGGTCAACCTAAGGAGGCAGTCAGTGTAGGGAGGTGGTCAGCTATGGAGGATCTACTGTATATTGTTAACTTAAAAAAAAAAATCCTTTTAAGATGAGAAAACACCCATGTTTCTCTTTTGATCTGTTTTCCTCTTTCTAAGCGGTAGACCTTGTATAATCACATTAGCTTACTGCATAAAAAGGTGATTAGCTAATGAACGCGCTCTTCTGTAGATTTTTCTAATGTGCCTGACGTCTGTCTGTTGTCCGGCTGTGGCCCTTGTGAGTGATGCCCGGCTTACAGCTGGCGCTCCATAGTTGTCACTGACAAATCTAAGCTCTCGCCCCAGCTCTGCTGCCTATAGGCTGTGGGCACTGACTTAGTGGTTACATGCTGACCATCAGTTTCCTCCCCACAAAAAGAAAATGGGGCAATGGCAATGACCTCACCATGTTGTCACGTAGATAAACTGAAATAACAAATGCCAGCTTGGATCCGGCCCCTCAGGGACAGCAAAATCTGCCAGTTTCCTTTACCCCAAATGTGTTCAAACCGGCACTTCTCCGTGAAGGAGGTGTTTCTCAGAAGTTGCTAAGTGGTACGGCCGAGGGGGCCACGGGAGAACCGGAGGAGGAAGCTTAACCAGTACCAGCAGCTTCCTTTTCCAAAACTAACAGCTACGTGGAGTGAGAGAATGGCCCAGGGAGACAGACGCCCTGTGCCAAAGGGGAGCATTTCCCGACCAGCAGCAGTGGAAATGAGTGAGGCCTCTGTCCTGATTTAAAACCAAACATCTGGGTGGGAAGCTACGTGGCCCCCAGGAGAAAATGACTGGATGCCAAATGTACGATAAAAGAGATACTAAAAGAGATACGGAGGCAACACACACACGGACACACACGAAACTACTTACTGAAGAGGGGACTAGAGAGAATAGGGAATTGAGGAGGAAAAGGCAGGGGTGATGGTCAGGTGAGGCGCCTCCAGCTATGCCAATCGCACTCACCATGGAAAGGGCAGAGACTGCCACCTGCCCCACGCAGGGTACTTCCCCAAAGTCATCTCTATTTTCACAAGTACCTCCAGTAATCTCACAAACCGGTTTTCCTAGTAGTAATTTTCTATTGTAAGTGAAGGTCCTGGGGCTCTGCAGGGGGAACACGCCTGCCCCAGGGTACACAGTTCATAAAGAGCACAGTGCAGGCTAAAGCCACAGAGCACAGCCGCCTTCCCAGTCCAAGGTCAGCCCTCTGACCACTCATCACCACACAGCCTGGACGAGGTTCACAAGGGCAAGCAAACAGAGAGAGGCTGACAGGCAGTCAGGTGGTGGATCAGGAACAGGTCAGAGGTCCAGCTCGCTGGTCAGGGCTATGACCCTCAGCCCATCATTGCTCTGTATCTCTTGTCCCTCACGCTCTAGGGGGCACAGCACTGCCCTCGTCACTCCCACCTGCCCTGAGCAAGGCCAGGGTGAGCAGAGCCACACTGACCCCCGACGGCTCTTCCTGCCTGGGAGCAGGACAGACGCACAGGCAGCCCTTCCCCACTGCTCTCCAGGAGGAGACGCTTGACCAGCCCACGACCCAGGCAGCGCGACTCCGACTCGCCTTACCCCTTCCATTGCTTTCTTGCCAGGTAGCGTGTGGAGCACAAACCCCGCTTCCCAGAGCTGGATCCTGGGGCTGACTGTCTGCTTTCTTCTGCCTCCACAGGCCAGGGAGCAATCACTTCCCACTGCCTGGGACACACCTGCGTCCAGGCTTCCCACCTGGGTGGTGGCTCCTCCCTCCCCTGGGGCTGGGCACAGGCCAGCCTCCACTGACCCAGACAGGCAAGGAGGGGAGGGGAGCTCTTTCCCTGTGGTTCCCCCAGGCTGGTCTGACAGTCACTGACTCTCCAGGGGTTTCACTTCGTGCCTGCCCTGGGGGAGTTGCTAAGGAGGAATGGTTACAGCACGGCCCCACCCCGGGCTCCACAAACTGCTACTTAACTTCACCAACACTTTCTCAGGGTCAGGAGGCCAAAGCCTTGAGCTAGCTCCCAGGGGCGGTTAGTGGTGGCCTGAAAAGGAGCTAATGTAGAAGGGCATCTATCTGTGTGGCACAAGGTACCAGCCTCCGGACACATTATCCTCTGTGACTCCTACGGCTGCCCTGGGAAGTGCTAGTATCCCCATTTTAAAAGCCCAGGAAACTGAGGCTCAGAGAGAGGGTAACACCTGCTCATGCTCACCTAGGTAGTAAGGAGCAGAATTGGGGCTTGAACCCAGATCTGCTGACTCTGAAGCCATGTTATTTTCCTGGGGCTATTTTTATTTGTTTTGCTGATGAGCTGGCCCTGGAAATTCAAACTGGGGCTCTGGGGACAGGAAGGGCAAGGGGCCATGCCCTGCTCCACCCGCAGCCTGTGTGACCTTTCTGGCTTTGTTAGGGCCACGTTCTTGAATTAAAAAGCTGCTCCTGCCCTGAGCAGGGAAGCGGAGATGGAGGGCAGGTGAGGGAACGCCACCTGAGAGCCCGTTTCATCTGAGAGGTGACTCCCAAACCTGCCCAGGGATCTTTCGCAAATACAGGTTTCAGGATGCAAATGAGGTGCTGTATCAATACTTCTGGTCCAGGGTCTGAGAGTATGGATTTTATAAAAGCCTTCTAGTCCATGTGTTCTCAACTTTATGAATGACCGGCAGTAAGGTGTGCCGCTTACGTCACGACTCAGCGCGCGCGCGCGCGCACACACGTATGATGCTAAAAAAAGACCTTCTCAAACCAACAATCCCTCTTATTGGGCATGATCACACAGAGATTTTCTGCTGTTCTGGGCCATGGTATGCCATTTAATTACATAAATGGTCAGCACACCCCCACCGCATTGACTTCATAACTCTCAGTAGACTCTGCTCACAGTCAGATTGGGGGCCCATTCCTACAGCAAACTGGGGCATAGGCCAAAGGTTGTGGTCACGTCCTCAGCACTCTGGGGTTCTTACTCCAGTGTATACGTCTGTGACTGATAGGATGGAGGGGGCCTCCCTCCCACCCTGCCCCAGCCCATCACCGGGCCCTTTAATTCCCTTTGCTCTTGGTCCATGCGCTCCCCCTAGTGGCTCCAGGCCAGGTTTACACCAGCAGAGGGGTGGAACTCTCATCTCCTGTATCCACAAAGGCTGGCAGATTCTGTTACCTGGTTTGGTTCAGGGCAAGTTAAGAGTGCGAGGTCCTATGATGTAGTAGGAGGTACTACATTGGTAGACGTTAGCGGGAGGGGACTGTTTTGCCATCAGTCTTCAGATTCAACTCAGTTTCCCCATGACCTGTTGGCCTTGGGAAAGTCAACACCCCCCGGGATGGATGGTCCTCATCTGTAAACTAAAATAAGTAACTGGCAGTGTTGGCTTCAGAACCAACAGCCATGCAAAAATGTCCTGATCGGGGGTGCCTAGCAGGAAGCAGGCACCCAAAATGTCAGTTCCTCTCTTCCATTCCCCTATCCTCGCAGTCACTGGTGGCCGTGTGAGGTAGCGTTGTTTTATTTCCTGGAATGATTCCAGGATTTTCACGAGCCCCATCCCGTGCATAGCAGCAGCCTGCGCCCAGCTTGCTGTAGGAGAACTCCAGCACACTTACATCAGAGTGGAGAGACAGGAGAGGTGGGGCTGAAGTGCAGGGATGGCGGGGAGAGATTGGGACGTGAGATTTTGGGGTTGACTATGTTTAACCAGGTCTCACTACATGGTAAGAATACATACTTCAATTCGATAAAGAAGTATGAGACCTGACTTTATACCGGCGCTTTGGTGACCTGCTGCTAGCTTTAGGCCAGGGCGAATCGTGGCTCCACTCTACCATGGACAAAGAAAGGATGGCCCAAAGAAATGACTGGCCGAGTGCTGCTGCCTGCGGGAGTGGTGCCCCAGACCATGCAAGCATTGCGTGATTTTGTCCTTAATCTGACCCCCCTTTTCCAGCCGAGGAAACCGAGGCAGATAAGTCACACCTTCCAGGTAACACAACCTATGGAAGAGCAGAATCTCCATCCAGGAGGTCCAGCGTCTGAGCCCACAAGTCACAGCCACTCTGTTTGCTTCCATGTAAATCTTAGGGGAAAGCAGAATAAGAAACCCACAGCATCTGAGAGCGCGAAGGAGTCTTTGAAGCACTTTTTTCTAAACTCCATCTTGAAGGTAACTTGTGAGAAAACTTAGCAGATATTTTAGCTGAAGTTAAGTTCAAATCTTCGAGATAGTTCTGGTCTCACAAGCCCCTAGCTTCAGTTTGCTCTTCCGGGTAGGGGTGATGACCTGCCACATTCTCCAGCCGGAACCCATGTGGTCTCCAGGGCATGAGCAGCAGAAATCAATATTTCCAGCACATTCTTGATGCTTTGAAACCTTACTTTTGGCCCCAGATACTGCTTGAGGGTTTTCAGCCTCTCCTGTCCTGTTTTAGGCCTTCATTTCTTGGCAAACGTGTTACTTAACACTTTGTACCGCAAGTAATGACTTGCAGTAGACTACCCAGAAGTTAAAAAAAAAGGAGCATTTAAAAAATATCAAAAAGTGGGAAATCACGCACGAAATTCCCCTCTTTCTAAGGTAAGCTTTGAGCACTGCATGTTACCTAATGGCAAAGCTGGGGCATGTAGATTGATTGTCAGAATTAGGATGGTGCTGCCAGAATAGCCTATTATTAGTATGAAAATTATTGTTGGTTAGATTAATCATTTTGGAGTATTTCCAGCATAGCATGTAATTTATTTATGTATAATTTACATCCTGATTACTTTCACAAGGGAGAGAAGGGAAGATGAAAGAAGTGAAATTTATTGAGAGGCGCTGGGTAGCAGGCTACGCGCTTGGCATCAATTTTCTTCTCTTCCTCATGACAGTGTTGGGAGATAGGAGATGTCAGGTCCCGGTTGACAAATGAAGGAAGTGAGCTCAAGATGGCGAGGCAGACGTCCCGGCCGTGCAGAGTACAGGTCTGACTCTCCTTTGGAACCCTGCCCCATCCTAATCCATTGTCTCTTCATCTACTCCCAGTTGGCCCCGAAAGAAGGTGAGAGAGTGGTTGATAAAAACCCAGAAGATAAGTGTCATGTACAAGCAGGATGGGTAGAGAGGCAGGAAGGGATGAATACTCCAGCAGAAATACGAGATGATTAGCACACCGTCTACAGTTATTTAATGATACAATACGTAGGGATAAAATGCCTAGAATTGTCTTGGAGAGATGCAGGTTCAAGAAAGATCCTGCCTCCTTTTTGCCAGTTTGTGAAAGTTGTATAATCCGGCTGGTTTCTGTTTTGTCTTGAAGCTCACACATGCCAATTTTATGCACATCTCGGTTACATCGTAGCAGTATATAATAATTTAGTAAGAGCTTTTTTGAAAGGTGCTAAGCAAACATGACCAAGACAAATTGCGCTCCTTTTAACAGCCTCTTTACAAGCAGCTCAGCGCCTGCTTTCTGCCAGGTTCCACGCTTGGACTGGGGATGTATCAACCCCCTAGGTTCTTGTAAGGAAACTGCCTCCCTCCATCAACACCAGTTACATTGTGTATGCATCACTCAAATGAATTATTAAGATGTTTTCTGATATGCTTGTCTTGTTGAGATCAAAGGAAGACCATGCCCCGGTGGGAAGGAGATGGGGCCTGCCTGCAACTAGGAAATCATTTTCAGTATCAATCACTCCCATGTTCCATCATCCAGAAAAGTGGGTCCTTGGGCAGAGAACTCAAGCAGGGAGCCCCTGTCTGTCTTTAGATTTGTTTTCTTGGGTCTGCACTTCAAGACGTAGTCAGACCCCATAACTGTGACGTTTAGAGCCTCAGAGTACTGGGATGTAGCAGTGACGGGTCTCACCATAGAGTCCACCGGCAATCAGCATCTTAGCCTGCTTCTACTGCAGTCCAAGATTAAAGTGCCAGCGGTTGTAGTGCCTGCCAATTGCCACTTCTGCTTCTAAGATGGTACCTTGAGCACTGCACCCTCCAGAGGGCGTGAAAGTTATGTCCTTACGTGGCAGAAGACAGAAAGGGCCAAAAAGAAGTCTAGCCAGGTGCTCGCTTCGGCAGCAAGTATACTAAAATTGGAACGATACAGAGAAGATTAGCATGGCCCCTGGGCAAGGATGACATGCAAATTTGCGAAGTGTTCCATATTTTTATATGCCGGAGGTGGCGGTTTCAAACCCAGCCCCAGCCAAAAAACCTGCAAAACAATAAGTCTAGCTAGGTCCCTCAGCTCTTTTATAAGGCATCCATCCCATCATCCTCATCTTGTTGCATTGGGGATTCTGTTTCAACATGAACTTTGGGATTCAAAAAACAGCATTTGATGGAGACTTACCTCCTTCATGTTTACATGGATGGAGCTGGAAAATATTCTTCTTAGCAAAGTATCTCAAGAATGGAAGAAAAAGTATCCAATGTACTCAGCCCTACTATGAAACTAATTTATAGCTTTCATAGGAAAGCTATAGCCCAATTTTAGCCCAGGAACATGGGAAGAGGGGAGAGGGAAAGGAGATGGGGTTGGGTGGGTGGAGGGAGAGTGATTGGCGGGATCACACCTATGGTGCATCCTATAAGGGTACATGGGAATCTCTCTAATTGTGGAGTATAAATGTCTTAACACAATAACTAAGAAAAAGACATAAAGGCTACGTTAACCAGGTGGATGAAAGTATTTCAAATTGTATAGAGAAACAGTACACTGTATCCCATGATAGTATTAATGTACACAGCTATGATTTAATAAAAAAAAATAAAATGAGGAAATTTAAAAAAAACCAGCATTTGGTCTGAGTCTAAGAGTTAGAACTGTTTCCTCATAGCTTCTCTCCTACGCTTGTGAACAGAGCCCCTCCCCTCTCCCTCTCACTTGCTCCCCCTCGAGTGCCAGGCTTCCGTTTGTGTACAGAGGCATGTGTAAGAGCATTCCTGGGCCGGAGGAGGCCAGACAGCCTCTGGCCTGTGGCTGCAGCACAGAGGTTTGGAAGACCCAGGCTGAAGAATCAGAAGCTCCATTTACAAAAAGTGCAAATTAGCAAGCTGCGGCATGCGCTCGGTTTGTTCCTCTTGTGTAATCCCCCAATCTTTGGTAAAATCTGTTGTAGTTAGCCATTGCATCTTAACTTCAACTCTGCCCTAGTAGATAGGGGAGCCTCTTGTCGCCACGTTTGGTATGAACTGTTCAACAGAGGGAGAGCAATGTCCTCTGAGGTCAGCAGGCTACAGTGCTGATGAGTGAGGGATTCTGCAGGGCCGATGGGTAGAGGGAGAGCTTCTATCCTTTCCTCCGGGCTTATGCTTCTGAGACACAGCCATCCCTTCTCACATGTTGGGGCGATGGAGGGTCATTTATGATGGAGGTAAGGTGGGCAGAGAAAATGCTTTGTGTTCACCAAATCCTACCTTGTATTCCTTTTCTTGGGTATATGAGAGGGCCATATTGCCCAATTTCCCTGGCTTCTGGTCAATGGGTGTGGTAAAAAATAACGAACCTTACTTGTAAGACTGCTCAATTGTCCACATTCTATTTTTTCTTTTCGTAGCGATCTCAAAGGCCACATGCTCAGGATAGCAAAATCACTAAACTGAAGGAGGCTGGATCTTTGAACTTCTACTTCTGAGAGAGCTAATAGGGCTTCTAATAGTCATTAGATTGTGATAGAAATACATTGTTGCTGTTTTAAGCTATTAAAAGTTCATGAATTGGTTGCTACTGCAGCCTAGCCTATCTTATTCTGACTATGACTTTCTTAGAAGACATTATTGAGTTTTACATAATAAAAGTTTGACAGTGGGTTGGTAGGAAAATTAGAGGAAATAGGAAGAATTGGGTCAGGAGATGAGGAAACTAATCTTTTTTTTTTTTTTTTTTGAGACAGAGTCTCACTATGTCATCCTGGGTAGAGAGCTGTGGTATCACAGCTCACAGCAACCTCCAACTCCTGGGCTTAAGTGATTCTCTTGCCTCAGCTTCCCGAGTAGCTGGGACTACAGGCGTCTGCCACAACGCTCAGCTGTTTTTTTGTTGCAGTTGTTTAGGTGGCCTTGGCCGAGTTTGAACCCGCCACCCTAGGTGTATGTGGCTGGCACTGTACCCACTGTGCTCCGGGCACTGAGCCCAGGAAACTCATCTTAATGTGAGTTTAGCCAGCTTCTTGGGGAGTGAACTGAAGCTCAGATTGCAACGTCTAATTGACACATCTGGGTGCTGGGAATAACAACGGCACCATGGTCACTACTTTGCAGATAACATCCCATTACTTTTCTCGATCATCTTAGGAAGTGTTATTTCCCTCATTGAAAAGAGATTAAGGTTTTGCCCTCGGCCACACACCCTGTAAGCAGCAGACTGGATTCAAACGGAGACAGATCTGTGTGAATGAAGTGCAGTTGAATGTTGTTAGACCCGGCAGTACAGCTGGTAGCCGAGCAGAAGCTCACCCGGGTGTCGTCATTGTGATTTTAGGGAAGCCGTGGTGTCAACTAGTTAGAGAAGAATTATTGGCAATGTCTTGGGGATGGATTTTAGTAACTAGGAGAGAAACTGCAGTGCTAGAAAAGGTATCAGGCAGACGGACTAGAGCTGAAGGCCCCACGGGGACAGAACAGCCAAAATCAAGAATGGAGGCAGATGTTTGGTTGGTGGGACGAGAAACACCCAATGAGGGCTGGGGAACAGGTGGAGCACAAGGACATGCTGGGGACAGGAGACATAGCCCCACGAATAATGGTCACAGGCTCGGTACCTGTAGCTCCAATGGCTAGGAAGCCAGCCACATGCACTGGAGCTGGCGGGTTTGAAACCGGCCTGGGTCAGCTAAATAACTGTGACAACTGCAACAAAAATTAGCTGGGTGTTGTGGCAGGTGCCTGTGGTCCCAGCTACTTGGGAGGCTGAGGCAAGGGAATCACTTAAGCCCAAGAGTTGGAGGTTGATGTGAGTTGTGACGCCACGGTACTCTACCCAGGGTGACAGCTTGACACTCTGTCTCAAAAAAAAAAAAAAAAGGAATAATGGACACAAGCCAGGGTAGCAAGATTAACACCAGACTTCTCCTGCTGGTGGGGACAGAGTCTATTGTCTGCTGTCTTGGTTAGGAGGATCTCAGGTCTGAGCTGACCTGGGTCCTGTGCTGAGAGACCTCTAGTCCTGCCAGTGCATGTCTGGGACAGGCAGTGAGATGGTATTTAGAGGGGATAATCTCTCTGGAGACACTCACTGGAGAACAGAGAAACTTAAATCCACCCAGTTGGTGCTCTGTTAGAAAGAAGGAGAAAAGTACTGTGGAAATGCAGTGGGTTTGATGTTTGACCAGTCCTGGCCCAGCCACTTACTAGCTGCATCATTGACCAAGTGACTTGTGTCTCTGACCCCCAGCTTCCCAACTGGCCGGGCATGGTGGCTCACACCTGTGGTCACAGCACCCCAGGAGGCTGAGGTAGTAGATTGGTTGAGCTCAGGAGTTCAAGATCACCCTGAGCAATAGCAAGACCCTGTCTCCACTAAAAATAGAAAAAATTAGCCAGGTATTGTAGTGCACACCTGTAGTCCCAGCTACTTGGGCGGCTGAGGCAAGAGGATCACTTGCGCCCAAGAGTTTGAGGTTCCTGTGAGCTATGATGGCGCCATGGCATTCTATCCAGAGTGACAGAATGAGACTTTCAAAAAAAGAAAATCTAACAAATTCAATCCCCCAGGTGGTTATGGGGACAAAACATTGGCAGATGGGTAGAGTCACACAGAGCAGCTGGCACCTGGTAGGCTCTCAGTGATGACCAGATCATTTCTCTCCTTCCTCTCCATAGAGGGGGTATCTACCTCTGCCCAGAGGGTGAAGGAGGTTTCACGGGATGATCTTCTAGTACTAGAGTGACCCAGGCCAGGGCAGTCCAGAAGGAGAGAACAGCTTGTGTGAGGACCTGCCTTCAGTAACCTGTTCCCCAAGTTGGCCCCGCAGGGGTGTAGACGGTTAACACGGACGACTTCTGCTCTCTGCAGTTGCCGACTCTTCATCATCCTGAAAGCTGCCCAGGGATCACACATCCGTTTCTACTTTCATGTCTGTCTTGTCTACTTACGGGCTATGTTGTCAGAGTGGCAGAGGCTCAGGCTTCCTGCTGCCAGGAGCTGCTGCAACAGCTTGGAGGAAGGTGAGGTGCGGCCAAGCCCCACTGCCATGGCTCTGCGTCTCATCAGCTAGCTGTGAGCGAGGATGTTGGATGGGAGAGGCCATTTGGCCTCATTCCCTTTGCAAGTGAGAGTCTTTTGTCATCGAAATGAAAGGCTCTCTGGGAAGAGAGGTGGCTTGTGTCAATGAGATCTTGTTTCTCACTGTCTCTTGGAGAGGAGGATGCCGCCCAAGCCACAGCGCTCATTCTGGGTGTACAGTAGCCAGGTGGAACAGAGCGTGAGGGTCAGTGCAGTTATTCAAAGGCATTTGTCACTGTGGCATTTAATCGCCCGTGTAAACATTTGTTGAGCTGAGTTACCTCATCTGGCGATCTGTAAAGAGGCAGGGCACATCATAAATCCCCATTTTGCAGATGAGAGAACCACAGCTCAGGGAAAGGATTTGATCAGGATGGGTTTGGGGGCTGCGGAAGGAGGTGAGGAGGGAGCTGGGAGGTCTGCAGACGTTGAACCTGGAAGCTTCACGGCTGACGTGGTCACCCCGCTCACCTGCTCTCTTCCTCTCTCTGGGCTCCCACCTAGATCCATCCCACACCCACACCCACGTCCCTGACCCTTCATTTATTCAACACATATCTACCTAATTTCCAGTATGGTCAAATAAGGCTGCAAAATGCACTGTCCTCGTGCTGGGGACCCTGAACTTAACTGGGGAGTCGGTGACTGAATGAGCAGGTGCATCACTGTATGAGGATTAAATGCCACGGTGCGAAGGCCTCTCAGACTCAGGACCTGAGTACACGTAAGTCCTATGAGGGAAAACGATAGGAAGTAAATCAACAGCGCCCCTGCTTTGTAGAAGACACTCAAGGAGTCCAGGTCCCACACGTATTTACTGAGTACCAACTCAGTGCATGGGGCTAGGCACTGTTCTGTGACTTGAGGACTCCTGGTGACTCATATGCACAACTGTCAGCTGCATTTCTCCCTGGGGTGTTTCACAGTCACCTCAAACTCAGCAAGTCCAAGACTTGACCAATGAGTAGATCCTCTAAACCTGCTATGAGTGGCGTCAAGCTCATCCACCTTCCCAGGCAGAACCCTGGGGCGTTCCTCCCCATCCATCCCTCACTGTTCAAGGGCAGTTGGTTGTGCCTTCAGTAAGCATGCCCCCACCCCCCCCTCAGTGCCCATTCCTGCAGGAGGGGCCTGGTGCTCACAGGCACAAAGTGGGCACAGCTACTGCCATCAGGGGACCCACAGGGAAGGATTGGACCCCAGAACCATCTCTTCAATCAGCTTGGGTCTCCCTGTCCACTCTACAGGGGCTTGGAGCTTTAGTCCTGGGGTGTCCCTGCCTCCAGTCTCCCACCCCTGCCAGATGAGTCTTTGCCCAGACAGCTGTGACCAAGACATGTCCTCTTCTGACGACCTAGTGCCTACTCTCCCCTTGCAGTCTGAGCAAAGGAAAAGTCCAAGCCCTTCCCTAGGACACACAGGCTCTTCAGAACTGACCCTGGGGAGCCTCTGCAGCCTCAGCACCTGTCACTCAGAGCCTGACACCTGCCGCTCCGAATCACTTCATTCTTAGGCTCACGACACTGTGCGTTGCCTCGGGATGCTGGCCTAGCCAGTGTCCTCTGCCTGGAATGCTGTCCCTTGTTTGTCTGTCCTCTCCTCCAGCCCCCGTGCCCTCTGCCTCAGTCCTTCAGAGCTGGTGCAAGTGACTCCCACAGAATGAGCCTTTCCTGCTGACAGCGGGCGGGTGACTCAGCCCCTCTTCCCTCCTCCCCGTCGTCATTCACCTCCTAACCCAACGGCAAATACAAAACTGGCCCTGTTTGTAACCTTGTGGTGGCTTCTCTGAGTCCTCCATAAATGCCCCACCCTCCCTGGTGTTTCTGAGTGCCCACACTCCAGGCCAGGCTGCCACAAGCCAACCTGCTGGGGGAGTCTCACTGGCGCCACTGCGGAGGGTGCCCAGCATGACTACACTTCGTGGGTTTGCCTTATCTTAGGCTCGGTGTGAAGCACTGTCTGTGCACCAGCTCATTTTATTCTCACAACAGCTGTGACGTGGGCCCTAACCCACCTCGTTCAGATGAGGAAGCTGAGACTCAGAGAAGTGAAAGTCACACAGATCGGGTCCCAAGGCAGGATGCGTGAGCAGGGCTGGGATTAGCCTCTGGCCAGCCTCATCAAGCTCACACCCTTCATCGCTCCGCCCAGGCCAGACTGGAGCATCCGGACTCCAGTTCAGTCCACCAACCTGCCTCTGTCCTGCCGTCTCTGTATCTGTCTACCCCATGTAGGCAGAGGGCCTGGGGGGGGCGGGGGGTGGGCAGACATTGGTGTTCAGTTCTCTTATCCTCTGTACCCAGCTCAGGGCTAAGCCTGAAGTAAATATCTTCTCAATAAATGTGTTACCTTCTGCATGAGATTTCATTAAGTTGGGCTATTTTCCTTTCCTTTTATATATTTTTAAAACTTTAACAATATACTTTAGTTACCCAATATTTCCAAAATACCATCATTTCAACATGAAACAAAATTGGTAGCGAGTTTTTGTATGTCTCTCATACCTCTGATGTATTTTACGTTTACAACATAACTCAGATACTAAATTTTCATGGGCTATACTTGATCTCATAAAAAATTACTGTTGAAAAAGTTCAACAGCTGGTCAGCCTCATTCATAGCCGAGCCCAGAAGGATGGGAGAGATTTGAGAGAAGGAAAGGCCGTAAGGTGGGCCGCGCCATCCCCCTCATGGCCGCAGGAATGCCGGCAACTGGCCATTCCCAGATCCTTTCCGAGTGCCTGGTTTCTATCCATTTGGCCTCAAATAAAATAAAGCTCTGGGCCTCTGCGGAGCCCATCCAGCTATGCTGGCCTCCTGCACAGGGGAGCATTTTGGCAGCCTGCTTGCTCCCCACACCTTCCACTTTGGCTATGAACGAGAGCCTTCATCTGCAAATTGCGCTGGGCTCTGAGAAGACTGTAAATTGGCTTCGGTCTGGTTGAAGTCACACAGCAGGCCTGGAGAGCAGAAAGCTAACCAGTCCTTCCCAGTGGTCCTCAGGGGCCTCCACCAACAGCTTCGGTTTGTGGATCCTGTAACGGACCTGAGCGTGGGGACCCCAGGGGGTGCCCACTTGAGAAAAGTGCATAGAGTTAGAGAAGAGCTAATTTTGGTCACCGAGCTAAAAACTGATAGAAAGGGAGAGCCATGGAAGTATCTGGAAAGAGGAAATAGGAAAATGATTTGTGGTCAATACACATGTTTGTCCACTCACTGGTTTTATTATCAAACAACCAATCTCTGGAACTGGGGGATGGGGGATGAGCTGCTGTGCCTTCCAGGGTCCCATCGGGAATGTAAAATTTGTTCTGACTGTTGAAAATAGAGGGAATTTAATATAGAGAATTGGTTGTACCAGGAGAGCTGCAAAGGAAGCCAGGGAGCAACAACTAGGAGCCACTGGGCTGGAGGACACAGACGGGAGGTGGTGTCCTCAGGGCCCAGGAGCGGGAATCGTCAGAGGAAACCTGAGGCAGAGACGTGGCTGCAAGCAGGTACACCCTGACTTCTGGAGAAGGGAAGAAACACCCCAGTCCTCCCTTCCCCCGTCTCTCAGTCTTGGGCAGCGCCCCCACTGGCCAAGCCCAGGCAGCAGAAGCCCCAGCAGGGCAGGAGCCTGAGACCCACTGCCCCTGGGGTTCAGATGTCCTGCTGGACCGAGTTGAACAGGGAGGGCGTGAGGAGTGGGTCTGCAGACGTCTCACCTCGGGCAGGCACAGGTGATAAGAATATCACCAGAGAAAAGAGGAAGCACTGCAGGAGACTTTGTGAAAAGCCACTGGCTTAGAAAAGAAGGGGCAATGGAGTCTTTTATTTGTGGAGAGGAGGAGTTAGGGAACGGTTTGGAGGTGATACCGTGAACTGGGTCTTGAGGAAGGCTTGGAGCTGGAAATGAAGGCAGGAAGAGATGGCTGTCCCAGAAGGGGAAGGGGCAGGGGCGAGTGGGACACAGCTTCTGGAAGGAGCCTGGCATCCCAGGGAGTGGGGACTGTTGGGTGGCAGGACAGCAGGATGTAAAAGGACAGCTCAGACTGGAAAAGGGGCATGTTGGGGAGGGGAGGGATTACGCTAGCCTGCAGGTGGCAGATTCTGCCGAGAACCAGGTCATCCTGGTTGTAGAGAAAGGGCATGACCCTCCACCTCCTCCTTCCTGTTCTTCCCCCTCTTCTATTAAACAAATGCAAAACTCACATCCTTCTGAGTTTAACATTTATTTTAACGCCAAGATCCAAAATATTTTTGTAATTCTCCATGGACAATTGCCTTCAGATCCTAAACTAGGATATTTAAAAAGACAAATCTTTGCTTTGAATTTGCACAGATAAAATTCATTTTAGGGGGGAAGAACCTTGCAGGGGATTAGCAATGAAATCAGATGCATACTTTTTAGGTTAAACTCGAAGTATAATTAATACGAATTGAGCTGTGGCTCAAATATTCGTTGGAATATGAAGATCACCTCTCTAGGTGACTGCTCAGAAGAGCAGCACTCCTTTGAGTATCTAACCAGTCGGTTTAAAAATCAGCCTCATTATTTCATGATTAAGCATCATACGACTTACCTTAGGCACCAAGAGCTGAGGAAACGAACAATCTCTCCCATTTGTACGGCACTTTGCCTTTTCTAAAGCACTTGCAGAAAATCAAAGGGAAGTACAAAGAAATGAAGAGGGAAAAAGAAAGCAGAGGAACAAGATAGTAAATTATAATTAAGAGACTTTTTTAAAGCACTGCACTGTCAAGAGAGACAGGAAGTCAATATCGGAGCGTACTTCAAGAAGTCAATATCTGAGGATGTTTTAGGAAACTCATTGTCAGAGGTTTGCAAGTTGAAACCTACAATGTCCAGTGAACTTACAGGCTTCTGAGAGGTTGGGTGACTATTCTGAGTGATCACAAAATAATATCTGCTGTCTACCCTTGCAAGTTTTTTCTTGCTTCAAGGGGAAGAACACACCAATTGTAGCACACATTTTTGAAGGCCTTGCTTCCCTATTCGACTTAAAAACACTCCCCTTAAAAAAAGTGTGCTTTCCTACTACACACACACACACACACACACACATACACACACGCACACACGGCTGATCCCACACCAGCTCAAATAAAGGTTCTGATTGACAGGTCATCAGCATACATTCTCCATCTGAACAAAGTGATTGGCTCAGGGGTGAGTGTGTAATCTAAGGCAGTCCAATAAAGGAATACAAGGGGTTTTCTTTGAAATACTGGGATGGGGGCTCAGCGCCTATAGCTCAACCGGCTAAGGCGCCAGCCACGTACACCTAAGGTGGCGGGTTCGAATCCCCAGCCCGGACCTGCCAAACAACAATGACGGCTGCAACCAAAAAATAGCCAGACGTTGTGGCGGGCGCCTG
>CAUYTI010131869.1:0-92149 GCA_963575145.1 Galago senegalensis | reverse complement strand
CTGTTGAGGTATTAAAAACAAGTGTTAGGCTGGGTGCAGTGGCTCACGCCTTTAATCCCAGCACTGTGGGAGGCTGAGGAGGGAGAATCGCTGGAGCTCAGGAGTTCAAGACTCACCTGAGCGAAAGTGAGACCCCGACTCATGAAAAAAATGGAAAAAGCCAGCTGGGCGCCTGTAATCCCAGCAGCCTCTGGAGGCTGAGGCAGTGGGATGCCCACAAGCCAGGAGTCTGAGGCCAAGCCACCGCACTCTGCTCAGGGGCACAGAGTGGGACTCTGTCTTGACAAAAGAAAAAATAAAGGAAGGAAATAAAAAATAAGCAATGAAATAAAATAATAAAAAAAAACCCCAAAGTATTAGTACTTGGTACAACACAACACACTTTTCCACTATTAGAATTCAGGGAATATTCATGTACTATTTTTAATTTGCACAAACCTTGTCTTTCACCATCTTAATAATTTGAGATGTTTGAAGGAAATTTCTTTTGTAATTTCTATTATTATTTTCTATTATCCAAAATCTGAATCTTCTTCCCTAACTTCTTTTTTCATTATGTAAAAATCCAAGCACATCCTTTCAAATAGCTTCCAAGTTTAGTTTCTAGTCTCAACTCTACCATCGCTTAAAATTCTTTTGGCTAAAATTAACCTTTCACTTACATACACTATTTTATCATTTTTACAATTTCTCATAGTTTAGAAACAGACTGTGATATTTTAGGCAAAAATATGTGGCATAGAGCAAAGACATTTTTAAAAGAACATAAAAAATTTATAATCCCTCTAAGGAGAAAAAGGATACTTCACCTGTATGATTTCATAAACTGTATTTTGCACATACCCACTGTTATACATTTCCGCAGGATATTACTGTGCGTATTGTGTTGTCAACCATTGTATTTTAACAGAGTATGAATAGTTGTCATGTCAACAAATATATTTTGTAACTGACATTTTAATATTTTATGTTATTATTTCAGTTGTATAGGTAATAAAACTAGCATATGTGAATCTTCCAACCGATATAAAGGCGCAATTTAGGGCATTATTAACATTACTGACATTAGCTGGGTATTCATGCACAATTTCTATCCTAAATTTTGTATTTATCAGCTCCAAGCTTTGTCTATGTGTATGTGTGTGGGGGCTATTTTCCCCCAAACACATTTGTCTTTTGGGAATATAGCTAGTTTTGATTGTCTTTATTGTTATAAAAATATTAGTATTCTCAAATTTTTTCTCTGACATATCCATGTCTGTTCTTTGTCCTGGTAGTTCTATTAATTTACACTACTGACTTGATGTATGAGATAATTCTATTATTTCTTTATCTATTCCCCTATGGGTAGGCAGTTAGGGTAGTTCAACTTTGGCTATTATAAAAAAGTCCAACTATGACCTTCTGTTCCATACCTCTGAGGCAGCCATAGGCAACTAGCCTAGAATATATAATTAGAATGAAACTGCAAGATCAAAGGCCAAGACTGACAATTTTTCAAAAAAAAATAGGTGTTTGAAATTTATTTTGTTTAAACATCGAGGATGTGTCACTCTTGTTTCACGTACACACATGCCTTGTTATTTTAAGCCTTGATTTACTTCATCTGTTATAAAATGGTAGTTTACTTGGGTCCAAAATGGCATTTCCTTAGTTGCTAATGGGATAAGGCCATCTCTTCCTACTTTAATAATTGATTTGTTTTCTCTTGTAAACATATTTATGTCTTTATCTTTTCTTCTTTAAATTTCTCATTTACCTTATTCATTTGTAGGAATCCTTTCTATATTCTGGATACAAGTATGAAATTCAATATGTATACATGAGCACACACACACACACACACACACACACATTATTACTATGAGGACAATTGTGAGACCAGACTCAAAGCTATCTCCCATGCGTGCCACATTTACCCTTCCTGTTAATCCTTCTGGATATTTCCACTGCTAAGGAAAGAACTTTACACGTCACCTCTTCTAATTTCATCATGTTATATATTAAAAATATGCACAAAATCAAGGAAAAATAAAGTCCAATTAATGAAAACCCACAGGAGTATGCGTGTGCTATCTTTAACAGGCCAAGGAAGAAGACGAAGATGTATCATTTATTCCAGAATTCTTGATTTGACACATATCCCATTCGTGATTATTGTTTTAAATGTTTACAAAACAGTTTCTTTAATCAAACTTTTGTAATGTTTGAGTACTATTCCAAAGATTTAGACTTTAGGCACTTTTATTTATCAGAAAAATAAGGTAGATCTTGGATATCTTATTAAGGGACTATTAAATTATTTTGCCTTGCATGTGATCATGAAATATATTCAAGAGCTAGGAAAATGAGCCTCTAATACATTCTCAATTATTATTCATATTTTTTGAGATAGAGTTTCACTTTTTTACCTGTTGGTAGAATGCCATGGCATTACAGATCACAGCAACTTCAAACTCTTGGGCTCAAGTGATTCTCTTGCCTCAGCCTGACAAGTAGCTGGGACTACAAGTGCTTGCCACAATGCCCGGCTATTTTAAGACATGAGGTCTTTCTCTTGCTCAGGCTGGTCTATGCCTGTGAGCTCAGACAATCCACCAGCCTCAGTCTCCCAGAGTCCTAGGATTATAGGGTGAGCCACCGCACCTGACCCCCATTCTAAATTATTATAAAGAGTACTTGTTTCAGGTTCCTGTTACTGTTGTAACAGATTGCCACAAATTTGATGGCTTAGAATAACAGGAACATTTTCTCTTACACATCTGGAAGCTATAAATCTGAAATCTGGGGGCTTTAGTGGAAAATCCATTCTATGTGTCTTTTGGCTTCTGATGGTTGCCTGTGCAGTCCAGGACTCAGTCATTTCTACCTTGCTCTTATTTGCACATTGCCTTCTATTCCCCTGTAACTATTTCTCTGGTTCTATCTTATAAGGACAATTGTGATGACATTTAGGACACATATTGATGAATGTGCTAGTCTAGAGTGCTATGGGCTAAATGGTGTCCTTCCAAAATTTATATGTTGAGGCTCTAGTGACTATTTTAAATAAAGTGAGGGAGAGGCCCTAATATAATAGGATTAAAGTCCTTATGCTACATAAAAAGAAATCAGAGATTTTTTTTCCCCTATACTGTGAGAATAATGTTAAATTGGCCATGTCAAGTTAGGAAGAGAGCTTTCACAAGAAACTGACCATGTTGGACATTGTTTGGGTATTTCTACCCCCAAGAACTGTGAGAAAATAGATTCATGTTGTTTTAAGCCACCCAGTCTTTGGCAGCCAGATAGGATTAATACAGAGGAGAATTTCATCAACTTAAGATGCTTAACTTAATGGCATCCTTTTATTAATGTTAGGTAATGAATGCTCAATCTTCTATCTGAGTTTTCTCGGCTGTTGAAGGCCTTGGTTCTTGCCATCAATGAATGAAAAAAAAAGATGCAGTTTGAGGAAGCAAGAAACAAGGTTCATTAAAGCAAGAGTTCACTCTTCCAGGGGTTAAGAGCAGGCACACGTCTGAGCAGACTGTGGCCCTGGGGTCTCTCTGGGTCTCTAATCAGCAAGCAGACATAGTCCGCTCCAAAAGGGGTAGGAGGGGATCCCTGTCCCAGTGGATGGTGGCACTGGGGTCTCTGTGTCATTCCTATTTCTCTTGCCTACACTCTCCTCCTCTGACATTGTCTCTTCTCTGTTCTTTTCTTGGCCAATGGAGATGTTGTCTTCTTCCTGCTTGGCAGTCAGGCAAGCTTTTTGCCTCATATGGTTTACCCCTGATGTGTCGTGGTGTCCAAATCCCACTAGCTATGGGGATGTGGGGGACACACTCTAATGCACATGTGTCCGCACCGTTTCTGTTACGTTTCTTCAGGTACTTGTGGTTACCCTTATCTTGTTATTGTTAAAGCACATTCTGTCACTCAGTATCCCTTCTATTTATCTTGTTTGCTTTTGTATTTTCTCAGCTTATGCCTCTCTTATGCTAACATTCTATGACACTTACCACTGCTCTTGTCTTGCAGTGTGTTTTCTTACTCAATGTCGCATTGATTTGCACAAGTCATTCTGTACCTTTACTGCTCATGTATCACTTTCCTGCCTCCCTAACATAAGGGCACTGACAGATCTCCCAGGGCCCAGCAATGCCTACTATTTAGCTGAGTATGTAGCCAGTCTCTTTTGACACAGGCTTCCCAGATGAGACTCTATATTCATCCAAGTAAACAACAATCATCGAGCAATAGTAACCTAACAGATGCCACACACTACTGTATATTCTGTTTATCCCTTCCCCCAAACAAACCAACAAATGAATAACAAGACAAGAGCAAAACAGACTGAAATGTAGCTATTTTTGACCTCATTTCACAAAGCAGTAGGAAGCAGAGGTCCTGAAAGTCATATACATGTTGGAGGTTCTTTTTTATTTAAATGGTAATCTAGAATTAAAATACAAAGCTTTTGGACTCCAAAATATATTGTCTTTCACCAGAGTCAGTTCTCATCTGGTATTCATTCATCAGATTCAATAAGGTTTCTTCCTCAAAGAGCCATCTCACAGACAGCACGGGCCATTATGATGGATTACATTGATTTGGTTTAAAAGCAAGATGTTCTTTAATTAAATGCTATGGGTTTTTTTGTATTAAAGGAAATTTAACTTCTTTGGAGCTTGCACTGGTGAAATGATGTATGATTTCTAAAAGTAATGTGTGTATATTTTTTCCAAAAGCACAATTGAGATAATTTTAGCATTGATAATATAAATATAAAACATTGCCATTCTTCCCCCTTGTTCTTTGTGAAATGAATAGTGAATGGAAGCCTCTTGTATCACCCATTAATATAGCAAAGACCTACAAAATGAACTATAGATGGACCAATCATAAGTAAAACCTTTTATTCTGAACATACTCCTTGCTTATCTTTTAAAAATCTGAGAATAATTTAATAAACTTATAATATTTATATATTTTAATTTTAATTAAATAAACTTGAAAACCTACCAACCTGCTACATAGTTAAGTGGTGTTTTAAAAAATTTATTGAATACCCACCTTAAAATATAATTTCCACCATTGGTGAACCTGTTATGACTATTAGGAGCTTCCTTAGGTGGGGTACACTTGCCTCCTGTTAGTTTCCATGTAAACCAGTATCCCAGAATTAATGGTGTGTTGTCCATTTCAGTTGATGGTTTGTTTCCCTGTATCAGCAAAAGGCCAGACATGTGTTTACAGACAGTCTCAAGCAGTCACCCTGAGGCATTGCCCTGGCATCATATCTCATAGCAACCTCCAACTCTTGGGTTCAAGAGTTCTTTTGCCTCAGTTGTTTTCTTTTTAGTAGAGACAGAGTCTCGCTTTTTGCTCCAGCTGGTCTTGAACCCATGAGCTCAAGCTATCCCCCCACTTCAGCCTCCCAGAATACTAGGATTATAGGCGTGAGCCACCACACCTGGCCAAGGTTATTTAAAATTTTTTTTTCTTTAATGCATATTAAAGAAATTTATAAGGAAATGCTGGGGTTATTTATTGAGTGCTCTCATAGTTCAATAGAAACAAAATACGCTCACATCATCCCTCTCCTGTGGTTGTGATTAATCCGTTCTTCATGTTGTTGCCTCTCTGCTGTATGCCCTGACTGCTGGGAAAACTTTCCTTCGAGATTATTATTTATTCCCCTTGTTCTTTTTAACCTGTTTCCTCAAATCATGTGAAAGGGGTTGTAGAGAGACAGATGGTGGATGTTGTGTAGATTTTAGCTGTAATAAATAGCTAGGTTGACTCTTGTTAAGAATGATAATTTTTATAACACTGCTTTCGCTCAAGATGGCTTTGGTTATTCTAGATCTTTTGTGGTTCAATATACCTTTTAGAATTATTAATTATTGTTTTCATTTCTAGAGATACAGAGGGTAAGCCAGAGGTAAGAGTCTGAAACAAAGAGAAGATGAAAGAAAAAGACAGTATGAGAAAGGAAAACACTAAGAGACTTCTGGAATTCAAACAGTGAAGCTGACTATTTTAAATTAAAACACAGAGAAATCTATTTACTTTATGTTTTTATGTGTGTGTGTGTGTGTGTATATGTATATACATATATGAAATCTGTTATTCCCATTATCCATCTTTTGGGTAATTTTATATAGAAATTTTATGTTTACTTTAATAAACTTAGTTGCTTTATTTTTTATTTTTCAATATTAAATTGTATTACTAATATTCTTTTTTACCTTTAATAATCATTTTTATTTGTTATCCTTGGTTCTTATTTTGATGAATATATTATTTTTTTGTAAAAATGTTCCTTTGATAAACAACGTAATTGTCTTTGGAAAACGAGGAGAGTGTTTTGTAGAAAGTACTACAGGTGGAAACCCTGGGAGAGATTAGAGCAGTGTGACCTGATCATGTCTCAGGCTCATTCATCCTGTGCCTCCAATGGTTAGAAACATCGTTTCTTCTTCCTGCACCATCCACTGTGATCAAAGTTTCAGATTTAGGCAAATTAGTTTTCACTAGTTGACTTTTGTCTACCCTCAACAATATGCACATGGATGAGTGTTAACACCAATATTTAAATTAGTTCTGCTCAAGAAACAGGCACCTAGTCTAATGGATAGTATTAGACATGCCTGCAGTGATATTTACATGCATTAGTCATAACATAATCATTGACTGAATACATCCAGAAAACTGCTTTCTTTTCTTTTACTTTTTTTTTATTTAGGGTTCCAAAAATGAAGAATTAAATAATAATACTTAGTGTTTGCATAGGTGGAAAGCAGAGTTTGATTATTTTGTGAAGCACTGGGATAAATTATGAAGTGTTATAAAACATTTTTTCATACTGAGCAAATGAAGTGTGCTCTTGTTTTCTCAGGTATACCAGAGGTAAAGAGAAAAAAAAGCATTTGTAGGGTGGCACCTGTGGCTCAAAAGGGTAGGGCACCAGACCCATATGCCAGAGGTGGCAGGATCAAACCCAGCCCCAGCCCTGCCCCCCCCAAAAAAGAAAAGCAAAGCATTTGTACTTTTTGTTGAACTAGGATCCTTGAAATAAAACGAAGTCCTTATTATAGAATAAATTGTTTTCAGTTCATAAGTGATCCCATTGGATCTCATTAATGAAGAGTTGAGTCGAAATAATTTTATTTGATTTAAATGTTAAGTATTTTCAAGATACTACTCTTAACACCTCTGTTATATGCAAATTTCCATTCTATTATTTTTCTTTGAGCGCAGTTTTGCTATTGTAGCATGCCTTACTATAACCATATGAATTTCTTTATTGAACCTTTTTCTATTGTTTGTAATGATCTCTTTCTTTCTCTCCATCTCTCTCAAGCCTCAGCAAAGCCCCCTGGGAAACAGTGAGAATTCTCAAGTTGAGTCAGCAAAGGACGGAAATCCCAGTGCCACTGTGTGTGATTCTCAAGACGTAAGACTAACTTAAAATGTTTGTAATAGCCATAGACACAAAAACAAGGACAGATGTATTGTAGCAATTCAAGTTCATGTCACTGTGAAACTTTCTACTATCTAAATATTGCACTTTTAAATGTGAGAAAGCAATTTCTTTGGGTGTGAATCAGGTAGGTGTTCCATTCAGAAATATGAGTTCTTATTCAGGTAAGTGGGTGATCAGTCCCAGAAATGTGTACATCCCCACAATCACATTACAAAAAGCTGTTAATATGTTACAAAAAAAAATAAATAACCTCCACAACAGAGTGTGAAGTTCTACTGATTCTAAAGTATTTACTCTCTGCCTCAAGCAAATAAACCGAGCATTATAGAGACATAAAGAAGATTCTTAATCTTTTAGTGATAAGAGGAAATATGGATTTTACGTCTTGTGGTTTTTCAGTCATAACACATACAATGAAATTTTATTTATTGAACTTCGGCAGAATTAAGCTTATGGGACTGTCATGTTTAGCTTTGAAAACCAGCAAAAGGATAACAGTTCTGTTGACGAGATTCAAAGTTCCACTTTATTCAAAATGGAAAGTGTCTGCTGAACCTATTTATTTCAAATGAAAGAAGTCAAGCTTCAGCTAAAAAAAAAAAAAAAGAGAGAGAGAGAGAGAATAGAAAAATAAGTTTATCAAGTCATTTATTTTTCCTTTGCTGCCTGCCAAAGTGGATAAAAAATTAATTTCTCAACATTTTTGCCTTAAATTTTTATATATTTAAATATGTATCAAAACCACACAGTTGAGAACATGATGTTAATAAGAAGTGGAAATAAAGTGCTCTGCAATTTCTTTCCAAGGGAGAAAGATGTCAAGAGGCTTCAGGTAGCAAGAAATTATTTTTGCTGTAGTTTGAAGAATGGATAGGTCTTTGACATTAGTCAGAAATTTGTAGAGGCAGAAAAATCACAGCAAGGTGGTTAGAATATATTGAGTGTAGAAAGTGGCAGAATATATAACTACAAATATAATTTGGGACTAGAGAATGAGGGGCATTGCATTCCCCAGCTAAGGAGTTTGATCTGAAATAGAGAGAAGGGTTTCCAATGTTTGCATCTAATGGAGTGACAAGACCATGGTGTTAATTTTAAAGACAGTGTTTCTGTTTCTGGATACATTTTTCTAAAACTACACAGTGCATGTTCCCATAGAAATAAGCCTGAAAAATTATGTGTAGCTTGCTAATGTTCCCCAAAGCAACTTTCTGGTCTACCCTTTTCAGAAGACGTGGAGGCTGCTCAAAATCACAACTTGTTTTATGTTGTTTGTTTTGCTCTCCTTCTACTATGGTTGTTTTACTTTGTCTACGGTGACTCCTCTCCCATCATAAATCTCACAAGCAGCTACTACCTTGGTCTGGTCTCAATCTGGATCTCTGTGTCTTCAAAAATGCTCTCTCTCTAACCTCACCTCTGTCCTCTAGTCTTTGGTTTTTGGAAGCTGCCCAGAGGATGTTCAGTATTGAAAGCCTGCAGATTTGTTTACAGTTACAGACCAAGAAAGTAATATAATGAATGAAATAAACTGGATGTGAGGAGTAGAAATGAGTGCAACTTGTGTGAGTATCAATTTTTAAATACTAGAACAGTGATTCTTAGCCCTATCTTCAGAACACTTCAACAGAAGAGCTCTTAAAAAATACTGATGCCCAGGACCAAGTCAGGATCTTGGACATGAATTGTATTTACTTTTTAATTTCTCCAGGCGATTATAATCTACAAGTTAATTTTACTAAAAATGGATTTTCCATGTAAAAGAGCATTAGAAAAATATCTGGTGAGATTTTAAAAATTAATAGCAATTAGTCTGGAAGTTTCAAACATTCAAATAAATAACCTAGAGGGCTATTTTCCTTTAACTTGTCTACCTCACCCAGAATATTCTGAGTTGTGTTTATTGAGAAGTATTGATATGTCTTTACTAACGTCTGTCATTTTTGTAATTGTTTTGAAATCTTTATATGACCCAACATGAGCAGTGAGTGTTTCTCTTCTCTTCTCTTCACCACTAAAATCCTAAAGGGCTCCAAATGGTGAAAGCCTCAGTTGTGTACTTGCTCCCTAGAATAGGCCCTGAGGAGTTTTCATCTTTTATAGTAGCACATATTCAGACTCCAGGAATTTATTAAATGTACTTTGCACATGTTCCTGTCAGCTACTGCCTTTGGTGGTCTGTCTTCAGGAGAAATGTCTAGATGGCATCCTGTGTTGTCTCCTGTCTCTTAAGTGTTGAGAGTGGTAGTTTTTCCTGTAACCTAAAATGTCTGATTTCAAGGAAAAGTATTGATTATCAGTATGTTCAATTTTTTTTTCTGTTGTTGTTATGAGGGTTTAAGTGGTAACTTCCAAGTTTTTTCTGTGTTGGAGCAAGGAACCTAAAGTCCTGAATAATGTCTTTTGAAATACAGAAGTTGTTAATTTCAATAAAATTCAATTCATCATTTTTATTTTACTGTTTATGATATTTTTTAATCTAGAAAAATTTACCTGGTGCACAAATACTAAGATCATTTTCTTATGCTTTTTCTATTGTTTCATTTTTTTACATCAAAATCAACCATCTATTTGTAGTCCCTTTTTGCGGGTGGTACTAGGGTAAGGTTCTTCATTGATTATGTTCATGTTGATATTCAGTTGTCCCAATATTTCCAACATTTTTTTTCTAATATCCTTTTTCTATTGAACTACTTTAGCAGATTTGTCAAGAACTAATTGATCACATGTTTGAATAGATTCCTGAACTTTCAATTTTGCTTTATTGATCTGTGTCTATCCTTGTACCAGTACCATACTGTCTCTAATAATGTAGCTTTATAATACATCATGAAATTGGAGTGTTAAAATGCTTTGACTTTGTTGCTACTTTTTAAGATTTTATTAACTATCCTCAGTTCCTTAAATTTCTTTATAAATAATAGGACAAGATTGTCAATTTCAGTGAAAAAGTCTGCTGGAAATTTGATAGGGATTGCACATTATCCAGAGACAAACTTGAGAAGAAATATCATCTTAATAATACTGATTCTTTCAATCCATAAATATGATGTCTCTCTGCAATTACTTGGATCTTTTCAAATTTCCTTCAGTACTATTTTAAACCTTTCCAATGCACAACTCTTATATTTCTTTTGCATTCATTATTCCTGAGTAATGTATTCTTTTTTTAATTTAATTGTGAATTTAGCGTTTAAGCTTTTATTTCCAGATTTTGAACAGCTAGCATACAGGAACACAAGTAATTTTTGTGTATGAATTTTGTATCTGATCAAAAGTTTTTAAATGACTATGAGCTCTGAGTCAAACTGTGATGAGGTTCGCAAATCATGCACATGGAGTAGCATTGTTGATTTCAAGTAATTACGATGCTGCAGAGAGAATAAGTGAGATAAATCTTTTATCTAATTTCGTTCATCAGTCTAGATGTCTAAATTATGTTCCTTTCTGGAAATAACACTGGTAAGCTCAACAATGACAAATCCATATTTAACCCCTTCCCGTTTCCTTTTCTTCCACTGGAAAGGACAGATTAATACTTGTTGCCTATCACAATTTGTTGAAAGGATCAGTTCAACCCTCAGTATGTTACTGTCCCAAAAAGCTGTCAATAATAAGTACTTTCCAATCCCTTATACAGAGCTGTAATCCCTCTCACGTGAAACCTCTCTATATATATTTGCACTGCATTCATGCATTTGTGAAATGGGAAAAATTAAAAGATGATAAATGCATCCAAAAAAAAATAATTTGAAAGGAGGTGTAGCTTTATGAAGTGTGGGAGAATTAGCTGTAGCTGGTGGAAACAGTTATATGAAGAATAACATTTTAGTCAAATATAAAAGTAAACTTACAAAAGTATCTGTAGATAGAATCAGCAAATGGGTGAGATTCTATATGGCAGAATAATGAAATATATTCCTTCTGGACTGTAGCCTGGAAATTAAGCATTTGTATAGATGAATAGAAGGATCGTGTTGGCATCCTTATCAAGTCTAAAAATCTGTGGTGTTCACCAACTTCACTAAGAACTTCCATCTCTCAGTACATAGCCAGTGCTACATATTGATTTCTGTGGGTCACACCTGAGACTGGGTAATAGGAGAGAAAGCATGGAAAGTATATAAAACCTAGATTTGAGGGCCAATGTTGCTGTTTATTAACTTGTCACTCTGGGAAGTGACTTCATTATTCAGATTCTTTATCACTATAAGGTAGATAGACAATTTGAAAACTTTAGCATGGCTAAAATTCACCATGTCAACTGGGAAATGCTTATGCTCTGGATCCACTCCTACGTATTATTAATCAGAAAGTCTGGAGCAGAGCCTGCAAATGTGTAATATTTTAATAAACTCCCCTGGAATTGCTTCTATAGATAGATAATTTCATGTTAAACACCTTGAGAAACTTTGTTGTTGATTTCTTACAAGTTTGTTATTACGGAATATATGTTATAGATATTAAATTTACCATGTTCAACCGCAGCTCTGATGTCCTTATTAATTCCTTTTTGGAAAGCTGTTCTGCACTTTTAATATTAAAAGTCTCAAAAAAGTCTATAGTCAAAGACTCAAACTTGAGTTAAAGACGATGACTAATTTTAGGTATCCTTGTGAGATTACGCGATTATCTGCTGATGCGCTGTGGAAGCCAGGCACAGTCACGTAGGACAGGGTCTCTGCAATTCTTGCTCATTTTAAATTAGACTTAAAACTAACTTGAAATGGATCACAAAAGGCTTGGTAACACATTTGACTATCAGTTTGTGATATGTTTAAATTACTTTAAACACCAGCTTTGCTTACATGATAATATTGGAGTCACATGGAGAAAACAAAGGGTATATTCACTCCATATCAGTTTCCTGCAGCTTGCAAATGTGCCTCATATTGTTTAATAGCAGTTGAAGAATTAAAGACATTGAACATTTTATTTTAATTTCCACTCAGGGATTAAGAGTCAATGCTCAATGTAAAAGTGTTTTGCGATGTTTCTAACTCCTATAAGTAGAAAACATTTAATTTTTCTGACTGTGCTGAGAAAATGCAAAACCAAGATGGCTGACATTTGGCACTAGGACACTGGCTTGATTTCCTGCCATTACATCTGCTTGCAAGTCCCTCACCAAAGGGAGTCCATTCAACAGCAAAGCGTTGCCTAGGGTAATGAAAGAATGAAATGCACAGAAAATAAATTTTAGAGCTATGAATAGAAAATTATGCCAGTTTTTTTTTTTCATGTTAAAACCATTTTGGCAAAGATGTACGAAATCCTAGTTGGCTAGTCCATCCAGCATTCACTGTGAGGCACTTGATGGCCCAGATGAGTTGGGCAGATGCTTGCTTAACAAAATTTTCTCAGTGAGTCACACCCTACTATAATTGGGCTGAAAGACCACAGGCAGTTGCTATTCTGGGCTACACTCCATCAGTCCATCTGAAGAGGTCAGCTTTATCTGAATCATTCTTTATTGTGCTGCTGTAATATTTTTCAAGAAGGGTCAGGCATGCCTCCAAATAATGCAGGGATTATAAATAATCTCCAAAGGTCTTCAGAAGAATCGTGTGCTTGTATTTCCATGTATAAATCTCCACGTTTACTTTTCGGTAACATCTTAATTTAAAGCTTGCAAAAATGTGAACGTAATTATAATTTCTTTCCAGAAACAATACAGAAACCTTAAGAATAATGGTTAACCTATTTGGAAAATACAAATTACCCAGTAACAATATTTATAATATGTATGTTGGCCAAATGGTGATGTGAAACCCAGAACTTAATCTGATAAATGATTCCTTGGCTCCACCTATCTCCCTGCAAGACCCACGAGAGCGCCCTCCTTTGGAACCCCCTATGTTTTATTTGTTATCACAGTAAACTTTGTATTTTGCTTATTTGTATTAGATTCTAATTTTGAGTTAGAGAATAAGCAATCTGTGGTGGAGACTATGAAAATGTCTGTATTGTAAATTAAGTTTCAGAGAAGGGCTGAGAATTCCCTAGAGGTTCCTGCTTAAGAAATGTTGGTCTCACAACTTTTCCTCCCAGGTGCTGCCTGTGGCTCAAAGTAGTAAGGCGCCAGCCCCATATGCCAGAGGTGGTGGGTTCAAACCCAGGCCCAGCCAAAGCTGCAAAGGAAAATCCCTCCTCCCACCTTGTCTGCCATTCCTGCCATTACCTCTGACAACTGAGTTCTATGTCATCACATTAATTCAATGTTATATTTTCAATCTATCAACTTCTCACTTTTCCATTTCTGAAATTTTAAATAATAAAGTGGTATAAAAACATTATTCTGTAATAAACATGACACACCCCTTTCCTATACAAAGTAGAATCACAAAAACACTTAATCAATTGCATTCATGTTTTTAAGTAACTTAGTACTTAACTCCATTTTTTTCCCTTTGGAATATTCTAAACGTGGTGCTTATGTTTAGCCTCTAGCATGTTCTATGCTTTTATTAAATATGCAGAATATACTGGATGTTTTTTATCTGTTATAGATATTTTTTGTTTGTAGAATCTCATGTTGCCCACATGTGCTTTTACAGTCATTATCCTGGGCCATTTTAACCTTTCAGAAAAAGGTTAGAAGAAATAAAAATCTCTTGTGAAGTAGAAAGAATTGTTTAATTCTGATAACAAAGATAAAGCCATTGGCAAGGTCAGAGTTATAAGCTGAAGGAAGTCTTGACAAATGAATCCCTGATAAATCATTCCATCTGCTTCAATTCTTAGTTTTAGTCTTTATTTCATAGTGTAGTAGTAATAGACTATAATCAAGGAGAGCAAAGGAGGACATTCTGTTTTTGTAGTTGTTCCATTGATTATTAATTCAGTCATCATGTCCTTATGAGACAGTCATTCTAAATAGGCCACTTTATTTTCATAAATAATTCCCACGTCCTTATGAAAAAGTCATTCTAAATATACCACTTTATTTTCATAATTTTCAAGTAGGATATTTGCATTGAGGCCAAATATATTATTGTTTCTTAATGGCAATCTTCTGATGCATCTGACTGCTTAAGTTACGTTAGATGGATTGATCTGACGTTCATGGCTCAAGAAAAGAAAAATAAGGAATAAGCAGAACGCTTCAGGGTTAAAGTTACTCAAGAAGAATGAATGGTTGATTCATGAGAACTTTTTCTTACCCTATTAAATCATGAACACAAAAGGAGGGAAGGAAAGAAACACACAACCGGAAACCACACAAAGTGAAACAGCAGCACATTTTTGGCCATGTGAAGATTTGTATTTCTGTTTCCAAATATTAAGGGGTGCAAATGCTTTTGAAACCTTGATAACGTATATAATGCTGAGTCAGGGGTTTTGGTGTACCCATCACTAGAATTCTGCTCACTGTACCCAGTAGGAAATTTTCCCCCCTTAGGATTTTATTTTTTTTTTATTTATTTTTTATTTCAGAATATTGTGAGTGTAAAAATGTTTGGTTACGTAAATTGATTTTTTACAGTTTGAGCCAGTGTTCTAAGTGTGCCCACCGCCCAGTTAGTGTGCCTCGTATCCCTCGGGTAAGTTTTCACCCCACACCTCCCTTTCACCACCACCCTCATTCTTGGTTTCAAATGACCTTTATTCTCCCACATACACTGTTCATTCAGTTCCCACTTATTAGTGAGGACATGTAGTGGTTGGTTTTCAATTCCTGAAAGACTTCATTTGGGGTAATAGTCTTCAGTTCCACTTACGCTGCTGCAACCTGCTGTGGTTCATTCCCTTTGGTGTGTGAGTAGACTCCAAATAGTGCTCTTTCACCCATTCTCAAACTGATGGGTGCTTAGGTTGTTTCCTGGTTTTTTTGTTGTTGGGGATTCATTGATTCATTGATTGAATTTGTTAGGTAAAGTCCCCAAAAGGTGTGTCACACACCGTGACCCCCCCCCATCTTTGCAATTGTGAACTGTTCTGCTGAAAACATACAAGTGCATGTGTGTGTGTGTGTGTTTTCTGTTTTTATTAAATCATAACTCTGTACATTCTTTTTGTCAAATATTTACTGGCCATTTGTCTATCTTCTTTTGAACATCTTCCATTCATGTCTTTTTTTTTTTTTTCCATTTTTTGCAGTTTTTGTCCGGGGCTGGATTTAAAGCCACCACCTCCAGCATATGGGGCCAGCGCCCTACCTCTTGGAGACACAGGCGCCACCCATTGTGTTTATGTCTTTTGCCCACTTTTTATTTAATTTTCTGTGGCTTTTATACTGATTATATTTTATGGTTCTGAGAGTTAACCGAGCTCAGCTGCCACTTCTTGCTTGGTGCCCACTTTTTAAAGGGGTTGTTTTTCTCTTGCCTATTTGTTTGAATTCTTTGTTGATTCTGGACATTAGTCCCTTGTTAGAAACATTTTCTCCCATTCTTTAGGTTGACTGTTCACTCTTGATTATTTCCTTTGCTGTGTATAAGCTTATTAACTTAAGTAAGTGTCATTTGTTTATTTTTGGCTTTGCTGTTTACTGTATTTGCCTTTGTAGTCTTTACCTAGGCTTATACCTATGTTTTATTCTGGAAGTTTTTATAGTTTTATGTCTTATGTAAAGTTTGTATAGATCTTGAATTAATTTTCATATAAGGAAGCGAGAAGGGCCATGTTTCTTCTGAAAATGGATATCCCAATTTTCTGAACATCATTAATTAAAAAGGTTTCCTTTCCCCAGTGTATGTTATTGTCTGCTTTGTTGAAGATTAGTTGGTTGTAGCTCTATGATTTTGTTTCTGGGTCCTCATTTTTTTCCATTATTTTGTTTCCACTTTATACCAATATCATACTGTTTTGTTCACTATAGCCTTGCATTTTAATTTGAAGTCAGGTGTGATGCCTCCAGACTTTTAAAATTAGGATAACTTTGGCCATTTGGGGGTTTTTATTAGTTCCAAATGAAGCTTGAGTTTATTTTTTCTAGTTATGTGAAATAAGACAGGGTTTCCATGAGAATTATATATGTAAAGCATTTTAGGCAGCCTGAACATTTGAGTGATGCTGATTCTCCCAATTCATGAGCAAGAGATGCTTTCCCATTTGTTTGTGTCATCTGTGATTTCTGAACACCAATGTTTTGTAGTTTTCCTTGCAGAGTTCTTTTACTTCTTTGGTTAAGTATATCCGGTATGTATTTTATTCTCTTTATAGCCCATCTTTCACTTAACTCCCACCTGGACTGTTATTAGTATAGAGAAATGCCACGGATTTGTATACTTTAATATTTGTAAAGTGAGACTTTGCTGAATTCATTTATCAATTCCAGGAATCTTGTAGTGGGGTCTTTAGAACTTTTTAGATGCAAGGTCATATAGTCTACAAACAGGAACAGTTTGACAACCTCTTTCCTTACTGAGATGCCTTGTATTTCTTTCCCTTGTCTGATTTTTATACCTAGGACTTCCGATACTATTCTGAATAGAAGTCATGGCAATGGGAATGCTTGTTTTATTAATCTTCTTGGGGGAAATGCTTTAAACTTTCCCCATTTAGTATAATGTTGGCTGTGGGTTTGTCACATATGGCGTTTTTATAATGTTGAGGTATGTTGCTTCTAAGGCTATGTCAATGTTTTCTAATAATAAGAACAATATGTTGACCACAGAATTGCAAATTTAAGTGAATACCAGTGCTCCCATTGTCATAGGAATCAAGCATTTATTGACAGAGATTTTTTGATTGTAAGAATGAAAACTCAAAGAAGGAAGATGAGAGATAGAAGCCAAATTCATTGAGCATCTAACAGATGCAAGGAATCTCTGTATTCTTTATAAAAATTTAATCTATTCTTCAAATATCCAATTATGGTAGTCAAAATGTTGCCTAGTCTAATTATAAAGAGCCAGAAACTAAGTAAGTTGAAGTAACTTTCTCACCTTAATACAACTAATATTGGTAAAACAGTTTGTCTTAACCAATTTGGTCTGCTATACCAAAATACTATAAACTGGATAGTTTACAAACAATGACAATTTATTTCTCACTGTTACAGAGGTGAGGAAATCCTTGATCAAAAACTGGAAGGTTTTGTATTTGGTGAAAGTCTACTTGGTCATAGATAGCCATCCTCTTATACCTTCAAATGGTGGAAAGAGTGAGATCTTGGGTCTCTTTTAAAAGGACATTACTCTCACTGAAGAGGGGTATAACTTAATGACATAATCACCTTCTAAGGGCCCCGCTTCCTCCCAGCATTACCTTGTGTATTGGAATTTCAAAATACATATTTTCATTGGCACATATATTCAGGTCATAGCCAAATTCTGACCTGGCTTTGACTACCCTTATTCTTCTTGCTACGATACATTTGTTAACTCATTCCACTATGATGTCAACAATTTTAATGTAAACACCATCATGCTAATTTTATAATTGAGGGAAAATGGGGTGAAATAATTGTTTCCCAAATACTATTCTGGAAGCATTAAAGAATAAAATCACAATATATTTAGTGGGGTTTCCATTGATTTGTTCTCCTCCTTTTTTCTTCTGTTCCTCCTATTCATCTTTTTTCTTCTTCTCTCTCTCTTGATAATTTCTTCTGGCATTAGATCCCTTATGTAATTTTTGAACTAAATATTTTTTTGAAATATTACTGAAATACATTAGTCTGTTTTGTTTGAGTATCTGTTCTAATATCAAAATTTAACATTTAACCAAAACTCTGTGTTGGTTATTAGTGTTTAATTTTATCTCTACCAAAGTCAAGGAAACTTAATATTCATTAACTTATCCACATTGTCACCAATACTAAGTCTGTCCTTCCCATATTATATTGGGAATCCTGATAATTAATAAAACACCCTAGTATTAGAGTCTCCTCCACCAAGTGTGTTGTTTTGCTTGTAGAGAGAGAAGTAATTTGCAAAGCTCGCTTTGACTTCATAGCTTTGATGTTAGCTTGATTGCTTCTGTGGTCATAATACAAACTTTTTTTCTGATGTTAGTTCATGGCTAAAAATCACAGAAATAAAGTGGTTATTCTAGTGGTGCTGGCAAAGATGTGTATAGGAGAAAAAAGCATTTAATTATTTTAATAAAGATCTGTTCAGAGATCATCCCACTTCATATTTTTAGAGACCCATCTGTGCTCCTCCCTAGATTTCCTGTATAATTAAATGGGTGAGCTTATGTATTGAAGTATCTGAATTTGTGTGTGATTTCCCTATTAATCTGCATATTTTATTACTTGAGCTTCTATATCTAGGTACTTTACTAATCAGGCTGAATTTTACCTGATTGAGATGATGGAAGTGTTTTGGAGACTTGTGCTACCCTTTAATTGTGCTGTTTTGTGCAATTTTCAAGATAATTATTTAAGATCTGTTTTGTTCCTTTTAAGAAAGAAAATAATTCTTCTATATAATTAGTCATTCACTACAACTCATTATATATCTATCCATTCTTCCCCAAGTGACATTATATTGGTTACACCAGGCATGGTGGCTCATGCCTGTAATCCTGGCATTGTAAGAGGCAGAGCCAGGAGAATTGTTTGAGCTCAGAAGTTTGAGATGAGCCTAAGCAAGAGCGAGACTTGAGAGCCTGTCTGTACTAAAAAAAAAAAAAAAAAAAAAATAATTAGCAGGTTGTTATAGCAAACACCTGTAGTTCCAGCTACTCAAGAGCCCAACGCCAGAGGCTCACTTATACCAGGGAGTTAGAAGTTGCTATGAGCTAGGCTGATAAATGTGGAGAAATGATATCTGAACTTTTCCTTTATTGAAGAAAACAATTTGAGTTTCAAATTGCTAAGGAGGGAAGAACTTAAGTTTTCAAGCACTTTTTGCATGTAAACATATTTTTTGTACATATAATGACCCTATTGGCCAACTATACACAAATAAGCACTTGGATAAATGATAACATGTTCCTAGGAAGTGACAGATGAGTCATGTCCCCAAGAAAAGGGAAAATTAAAAAGAAATAAAAAGAGGGAAAGAAGAAAAAAAGGAGAAAGAGATTGCATTATTGTGATAATATTACCTATAAAATTTTGTATCATAGGCTTTCAGATTAAGTATTTTTCATATTAATAAACATTCTAAATCTTCATTTTATGACTATAAAATATATCTTAATATTTTATCATTATGCAATTCATCATCCTTTGTATGGTCAACCATTATTTTTCTGAGTGCTATTTTATTTTTTTGAATTTTGTTTGGTTTGGTTTGGTTTGAAACTATGAATTATTTTCTTTAGAGAGAAAAATACTCCAAATTAAAATACAGTTGGCCTTCCATGCCTGTGGGTTGTGCACCTGCAGAGTCAACCAACCATGGATTGAAAACATTTGGAAAAATTGTAATGAAAATATCAGTACAACAATAAAAGGTGGAAACAAAGAACAATCATGAATAACAATTATTTACACGGCACTTACATTTTTAGTAGGTCTTCATATGTAATCTAGAGAGGATTTAAACTATATCAAAGGATGTGTATAGAATACATGCCAATACTGTTCCTTTTTAAATTCATATATAAAGGACTTGAGCATGGAATATTTGTTGAAATGGAGCATTTCCACAAATTTGTGGAGCATTCTGGAAACAATCCCCAGTGGGTATCAATGGAAAACTGCACCTTCAATCGTGAAAATATTCAAAATCCTTGTATCTCTCATTAAATTATTTTCCAAAAGATCTACAAATATTTTTTAAGTGTCAAAAGAAAGGGGAACCCATTTAATCATGTGATAGCCAAGAGAAAATTTGTAATTTTAGTTTGTTTTTGTTTTTTTACAATAATAAATAGTTTATGATGTTAGTGGTTGTTTATAATATTTTGCATGATTAGCTCATACCATTTTTTGTATCATCATTAAGATGGTTGCATTAATACAAATGCATCTGAAAAAATTAATGCAGGACTTAATTCCATTGAAAACTGAATGTATCATGTGCTTTATTCAAGGTTCCTTATTTTCATTAAACCCTCATAAAAATCCCATGGTTACTATTACTTTTCCATAGTAAGTGAACAGTAAACATGAGTCATGGGAAACCAAAGAAGTTGGATTGTAGGTTCAAAGTTAAACAATGAACTTATGAAAGAGCCAGACTCTATAACAAGTTTCCTAAATGGAAAGCCTATATATCTTACTTCATGTTAATTTGATACATAATATCTCCTTTTATTTTCAAATATTTTGTATGATAAATATTGCTCCTATTTTATATATTTTAAACATGAAGAGAATGAAATCTGAATAAATCCCTGTGTATCCTTTTTACAAAGCACGTACCTTTTCCACCAGGTTACACTTTTAAAATCCACATACTATATAGTATCTTTTATTATTTCTTTTTTAAAATTTTTTTTTTATTATTTCTTTTCATTCCAATTATATTCTCCTTCAGGAAAAAGAAACATACATACAATACATATACAATTTGTATTTCCCGATAAGGCTGTTAGTATTCATCTTTAATATATCATCGGTATTAAGAATTCTATAGAAATTTATTGCTATTTAAATAAATAATGGATATTGTGTTACTTATCACATAGTTACTCTTTTGTAATTGATTTCTAATTCTAAATCTCCTGTGTGATTAATTTGTCACATCTTTTTTCACTTGTTTATAAGGATTCTCTTGAGAAACATGCATAGTGTGTAATTTTCTTTATTTTAAATAAGCAAATTTCAACAACTCAACAACTTCTCATTTAGCTATTTAAAAAAATAGAACATTGTCATATGTTGGAAAACCTTATTAAACCTTTACATTACTGTGCAAAACTTGAAAGGAAACTAGTTTTGCATATTTACTATACTTTATAGAATCTTAAATTCGGTTTAGACCACAGAGATGACTGAACCCATTCATTTCATGAAAATAGCTTAGAAAAGCGACCATTGTAACTTGATATAAATATTTCCAATTCCTTCCATTGTGGGGCTGTCTCCTAGTTTAAGAAAGGTGTTGTTCCCATTAACACAGTCAAACCTCTCTCTCATCCTGGACAAATCATTGAAGGACCAGACTATGTCTGAGCTTCCTTCATTTGTGATGGTGCTTTAGATATTTAAAGTTACCTCTTAATTCTAGACCATTTGTTGACATTTTTAATTTGATGAATTGTCTAATGTTTGTCTGGAAAGAAGGCAATTTCTAGCTTTTGAGGTTACCAAATTAGTATTTAAAACCACAGTCATACCAAACACCCAGACCAATATCTAAGTTAGAAATAAAACTTCCTGACTTTCTACTGAACATAATTCATTCTGTGGATTTTTTCTTAAATATATAAGACTAAGATATGGGTAAAGTTGCTCAACTAGCCTCATGATTTTGCAGTTGGTGATATTTTAGTTATGCATTCTGTATGGTTTGTTTACTATTCTAATTTGGGACTCACAAAGCACCTGTCATAGTTATGACTTAGTTATATCTTTATTTATTTATTTATTGAGACAGAGTCTCATTTTGGGGCCCTTGGTAGAGTACTATGGTGTCATAGCTCACAGCAACCTCAGATTCTTATGCTCAAGCAATCCTCTTGCTTCAGTCTGATGAGTAGCTGGGACTACAGCTGCCCGCCACAACACCTGGCTAGTTTTAAAGATGGGGTCTCACTCTTGCTCAGGCTGGTTTCCAACTCTTGAGCTCAAACAATTCATGACCTCAGCTTCCCAGAGTGCTGGGAATACCAGTGGGAGCCCCTGTGCCTGGTCAATATATCTTTATTAATGTCTAAGTGAATGAACCTTGCTAATATCACCTACTGTTGTCATCATGGACTACTTTCTTTATACTTAAATATACTACAGTATATTGAGACCTCAATGAGCTGGGAAGCACTGAGATAAGTGCTTTTTCTTTTTTCTTCTCCTTTTTTTTTTACTTTTTTCTTTCTTTTATTCTCTCTCTCTCTCTTTTTTTTTTTTGAGACAGAATGAGTCTCATTTTGTCACTATGGATAGAGTGCTATGGTGTCATAGCTCACAGCAACCCCTGACTCCAAGGCTCAAGAGATCCTCTTGCCTCAGATTCCTGAGTAGTTGGGACTATAGTCGCCCTCCACAGTGCCCAGCTATTAAATATTTTCCTTATTATCCGTTACAGATATTGTGAGTAAAATTGTTCCTCATTTAAATAGGGAAATTGGGATTGAGGAAAACTGAGTAATTTATCCAAGTCTCCAAAGCTAGTAGAATGTAGATTTAAGAATTTGAACATTGTGGGTTGATGGGCACTTGGGCTTCTTCCATGAGTTAGCAATTATGCATTGGGCTGCAATAAACATTCTGGTACAAATATCTTTGTTATAGTGTGATATTTGGTCTTCTGGACATATACCTAGTAGAGGAATTGCAGGATCAAATGTCAGGTCTATTTTTAGTTCTCTAAGTGTTCTCCAAACATCTTCCCAAAAGGAATGTATTAGTTTGCATGCCCACCAGCAGTGTAGAAGTGGTCCCTTTTCTTCCCATCCATGCCAACACCTCTGGTTTTGGGATGAAGGCCATGTTAACCAGCTTGATGAAAATATTTCAAATTGTATATAAAACCAGCACATTGTACCCCATGACTGCATTAATGTACACAGCTATGATTTAATAAACAAAAAAAAAGAAAAGGAAAAAAAAGAATTTGAACATTGGCTAAATACTGACCCTTTAGCCCATGGGTGTGACCCTTTAGCCCATTTTATTCTGATTCCTTATAAAATCTCTTACATAAAGCAAGACATTTTGTCTCTTCCTAAGATTTACACTTTCATGTCAATTACCCCAGGTAGTGTGTGAGAATGACACAAAGAGCGTGTCAGTAATAAAAGACATTCTGTGTTTGTGTGTGTACTGAATAGTCAAAACGATGATCTATGTGTCTGAATTTGTAACAGCAAATAATCATTCAGTCAATACCCATTTTTTGTCTTGTTAACCTTTCTTTGCTGTGGTTCATCGCAGCCTGACAACCATGCTCCTGTGTCACATCTCACTTGATAGAAAACAGTCTCTGGCTTCCCCATTTCACTCATCTCCATCTTCTGTCACAGTTTCTTCACTGGCACAAACAGTGAGAGGAACAGCAAAGAGAATTTACAGGACCTGCATTTTTGTACTAACTTTAAAAGCCTTCCAGGTTTCCAAGTGAACCTTTGTTTAAAGGACTGTAAGCCTAGCTAATTCAGAATATTTTAAAACCTGGGTAGCATTTTATCTTCTCTGGGGATTTCCTTTCTGTTCTTTTGTGACTGGAAAAAATCTCCCTACTCTTCTTACTCAGTTATGCATAATTAAAGGGCCATTTGAGGATGAGACACATTCTGATTTATTCCGGCGTTGTCTGATGAGGTTCTTGGTGGAGAGGGGAGGCAAGAGAGTTGGAAGGATGGAAGGGACGTGCAGAGCTTTTCAACACCGCAGGATGTATGATCCTTGGGGATTTATCACTTGAACAACTCGTCAAAGGATAGTTGGGGGTTTAAAACATGAGTAGTAATGTACGATGATCATTTGGGACCTACAAAAGCCTGAACAAAAAATGTGCATGTGTAAACTGACCCGTCAATTTTGATGAAGAATGAGTAAAATTTTATGACTATTCCATTCAAAATGATGTTGTAAGTATTTGGAGAGGGCTCTAAGTAAAGCCTGATTATGAACAATTTCATGTGCTGTCTAATTAGTTGTGTACTTTATTCTATAGTTAATGGGAAATCCAATTTTTGTAGGCAGGGAACATTTTTCTTATTTGTCTTGATGTGATTGATTTCTATGCAGTGAGTTGACATGATGAATTCCATTTTACGGAGACAATTCTGGAAGCTGAGCTGATTATGGACTGGAGAAAGCTGTTAGAATTGAAAAGTTTAATTCAACAGTCCAGTCAAGAAATAAAGAAGTAAACCCCACGATCTCCGAAAGTTGGGGCCATGATAGAAAATGCTGCATTGTTTTCACGAAAAAGGGTTTATAGCTTTACCCGCAGAAGGACTGTCTGCTGCTGTGATCTGCAAACTTCATTTTCAAAGCTGAGATAACATAATCCTCAGAGTCCTCAGAGTTATAAGACATTAAATTTGTTGTATTTCTTAGGTTCTGGCAAATCCACGTAAATGGAAAATTCTCAAGGTTATTATCCCTTGGGTTGAGACACATGATCATTAAAGTAATAAAATTATAAGATATATTGCTTGTGATAGGAAGTTAATCATACTATAATGATATGTATAATGTTAGTGTCAGGCAAAGAGAGACTATGAATCATTTTAAAAAGGAAATTTTATGTTATTATCCTTTTGGTTTTATAACTTAAAAATAGACTCATGTAATAAGCTATGAAAGTCTAATTCCAAATAGTATTTGGGTATTAAAACCCAACTTCTGACAAATACAGCCACGTTTCAATTTCTTATCAGCCAGGTGAGAGAAGAAAAATGTTTCTCCCTTGATAAGTGCTGGGAGTGAGAGGGATGCTTATAAAAAAATGGCATAGATTCCAGACTGAAATTCTCACTGAAGGAAGAGAGTCGTACTGATGGCATGTTTGAGCAAGCATTGTTTGAAATGAGAACTTTAGAGTCTTATTCATAAATGTATTTAAATGTCATCATAGAGAAAGCATTAGCAGCTTAGAAAAGTGGGCATGTTATTACAGGCTATTTATAACAGAATTGGTTCTAAATAACTGCTAAGTTGAGTATAAACATCACTGCTCGGCTTATAAATTGTTGGACTGTCTCTACCGCAGTTGGCCGTAAGTATTTCCCATCCCAGTTGCCTTCACTAGTTTATTCTGATGAATTCCTCCCACTCACCCCCTGTCTGATTTCTTTGTTCCCATGACTCTGCCTCAAAAAACTCCAGCCAGCTCTCAGGCTTCAGCTCCTCCTTCATGAAGAAATAACTAGTTGCCTTAATTAACCAAGAGTTAGCTTGTTTTCCAGAAAATATTTCTCACTGATTCATCAGGCCCTAATGTGTACTATTCACATAGTGATCTTAGTAGAATTATTCAAAAATACATTAAAATAACGATTTTTTTTTGGTAGTTTTTTTGTCCATGGCCAGGTTTGAACCCACCACCTCCGGTATATGGGGCCAATGCCCTTCTCCTTTGAGCCACAGGTGGTGCCCAAGAAAAATTTTTTTAATGTTGTCAAAAACTATATTGTTAGCTACAACTTCAAAAGTGAAGTGAAGGCCTCCCTTCTGACTAACCCAAGTCAATCAACTGAACATATGGTGACTCACTGTCGTATTCACAGGTCCTGCCAGAGAGGACCTGTCCCGGCAAGCGTGTGATACAAGGTTTGGGTTCCAGTAGGTGGGAAACCTGCAGCCATCACAGGATTCTGCCTATCAAAATATTTTAGTGAAGTTCTTTATGTGCGTTTTAAAAGATATATTTTCGAATAATTGTTTTCATATACTCTTAAATAGTTAATGAGCATGTGTTTCATAAAAAATAATAAGAAACGTAATAAATTACCGGGTAATTTTGATTCTAGTGGTTCTGGAAGAGTGTCTGTGTGTGTGCCATACGTGTCTGTGTTACTGTAGGCCAAAGTTATAAATCACCTGACTAAATTTTTAAAAATTTAAATAAACTTCCTTTGCTGCCCCTTAGTTCACACCTTAGGGGATTTTCCTTTGGCCTTGACATTGCAGTTTTCCTGGTGGCAGGGTTGACAGATTCCCCAGATGAACAACAGAGCCTCGGCCTTGGGAGCAGGTGGGAAGGCATTCACGGAAGAGCCATGTGAACATCTTACACTTTCAGCATAATTAGCAAAGGCCGTGTCGGGCAACTCGTTGTTATACATTCACTGAGGTAACTCAGATTGTAAGAAAATGACCATACCGTTTTTTGAATTTTCCTATCACTTTGAAGAGCTATAGTCTATGTACACATGTAAATAACAATCTAGTTGAAGAAGAATCATTATTCTTAATTATTTCCGTATACGTGACCTATGATAACATGCATCATGAAAAGGCATATAAAGTTAAAACAATGAAAATAAAATTAAAGCACCTGAAGTAATTAAATGCTTCCTGTGTGTGTCTAAAGCAGGCTTCCTCAAACTACAGCCCGCGGGCCACATGCAGCCCGCCTATCTGACCCGCCAGGTGTTTTTGCCACTGCTGCCTGTCCTGATTAGCAGCCGACTCGTCCTGAGGCCCACAGTCTGGCCCTCCAACGGTCTGAGGGATAGTGAACTGGCCCCCTGTTTATAAAGTTTGAGGCCCCCTGGTCTAAAGTATCAAATACACTAAGCATATTGAATTTGTGATAATTCTTAGAGAAATTGTTGGTGACATACTAATATCTCTGTTTTCACACAATGATTTGAAAAAGTAATAAACCATGCAATAAAACTTCCCATGATTATCAGTAAATGAACAAACTAGGACTGGGACCCAGATGGTTAATCCAAAGCCTGCACTGTCCCTCTGCCCCTGAGTGTGACCTGACAATACCCAACATCATCACCCTCTATCAGTCCCTGAAATGCTCTATTGTATCTTCTTGTTTATGTATTTATTTATTTTTCCTCACAACTGTAAAATCCATTGAAAAACAAAGACTTTGTCTTTTTCCATGGCCTTTTTTGAGCAAGTCAGTGCCTGGCTTATAATAGAAACTCAATAAATGTGTGTGACATGAATGATTAAAGTAGAAAGCCATTCTTGAAGCTGATTTTGGCTCTTAGTCTTCAAGAAGTTTAAGGATAACAAAGGTAACTCATTATACTGCCTGGATTTCATTTATGTGGGCATAAAGGGAAAAATAAAAGTCCATTTTCTCCGGCAAACGTTATCCCAACAGTTTTTCTATAAAATTCTCTACACTCTTAACACTCTTGGCTATAGTTGCAATGTGTGCCTGTTCTTTTCTCAGTGACCTGATGGAAAATTTTTCTCTGACACTATAATATAGATTTTATAAATGAGGAGGCTTTATTTTAAGAATTGCATTATGTTGTTTCCAAGGCAACTTTCCTAGAAGTAGACCCATTAGCATTCTATATTAAGTGATCCCCAGTGTAACTCCAAGCTCATGTTTCATTGGATAAATCTTTAGATACAAATGCAATTTGCTATAACCTTAAAACCTCTACTTTCTGAATTTTTTTCTTCCCAAAGCAAAACATCACTTATTACTTGAGGTAATTATAACTTTTCATGTTTGGGTAACAACGAAGCAATAATAGTATATATTTTTGCAGCCAGTCTCATCAGCACACTTTTCTCATTGTTACATGTACGAATTACATGCCTGCTGCTTCTCCAATGTAAAGGGTTATCATGTCACATTCAACTGATCACAATTTCTGATTTTTACCATTAACAGAAATAATAGGAAAAAGAGAAATTTTTATTATTTGTTAATATCTATGTTGAATAATTATGTATGTACTTTTTAAATTTTACCCTCAAAATAATTCTATAAAAAGATCCGGTACAGGGTGAGGGGTAGGGAAAGGTGGGAGATGGTAGAGGGGAGATGGGAGGGGGATGGGAGGTCACGAAGCATGGCATAACTCTTGGGGACAGGACACAATTATAAGAGGGACTTTGCCTAACAAATGTAATCAGTATAACCTAGTTCTTTCTACCCTCAGTGAATTCCAAACAATTAAAAAAAGAAAATTCAAAAAAAAATTCTATGAAGACATAGGATCATTTTATAGATAAATAAATTACAGCTCAGAGAAAGATAACTTGGTCAGGATCTCCGCTGAATAATTATCAAAGCTGAAACTTGAACCAAAGTCTACTTTATTCCAAATAACTTTTAACTAACAGGCAAAACTTTCTTTATACTATGATTTTGCAAGTGAGTCAAATTCTTCTTGCTTTCCTTAAATTCCAGCAGTTCTCTGCAATTTTTTGACATTCTGGGTCATATTTCCAACAGAGAAAGAAAACTCTATGATAAACCTACCTTTTGTATCTCACCAAAAGAATTCCTGTTTCTACAATGGCTATCAATTTAATAAGATGATTATTAAGGCACAGTACATACACGATATAATTATGTGACCTTATCTCCCTTGCTACCCTGAGGAACACTAAGAATTTTATGAATTCCTTCTTGTAAAATTTAAACAATGCCTATACATATGGAAACTGTAATTTGAAAGATAGTGTTCATTATTGGATCAAAGTATCAAAAAATGTACAGTGGTCTTCCAACCATGCAACGTTTTTTTAATGTTGAAATGTAATAAGTTTTCATTGTTCATATGATCAAAGCCTTGTCTCAAATAGTTTGCTCTGCTACCTTAGTGAAATAATGTACTCCATTGCAAATCCTGTATTATCTTACCCATGGCAATGATCTTGAGCAGGGAGTTTGAGGTCAAATCAAATCAGAACATGTTTATGTTATATCTCATTCTTTGAGATTTATAATGCATTTGTGTCTTATAAAGAAGCAAATCTTAAACTTCACATGCGCATTAGAATGGCTGGTATGCTGAGTGAAAAGGCAAACCCCAGATTGTAAGGACAGAATGCCCTAAAGTACTTTTTTAAAGTCTCCTCAAGTAATTATGTGAACACATCATTTAACATAAAAACTTAAAGATATTGTATATTAAAGTCCCCGGGGAGAATGACAGTAAATCTACAGTGTGATGTAGGAATAATTTTTCCCCAAATTTTTATAGCATGTGAACTCCACTCTTTCCCAATGGCTGTTGGGAAGTCCTAAATGACGCAGCTTGCTTTCTTGGTATACCATGTTTTTTGAGTCATATAGTTATCTTAGTTAATTTTCCAAAGTCTGAATGCAAGTAGAATTGAAACAGAAGCCATTTAGTTCATTATAGCATAAGCAGAATGATTATAATTTTTCCAGGGAAATGTAAGTTTCCAGTTCTAACTCAAACTCATATAAGAAAAATACTCTCCTCCCTTAGGTAGTATAGAAAATTCCTTTATACATCTGCTTAAAAGTATGTGGAATAAAGTGGTTGAGGTTTCAACTATTCATGTCTTTCCTGATCCTTATAGTCTCAATTTTCCTTTATACTGTAGACTTATTTAGAGGAAACAATTGTGTGTTAAAATTTTGTGGGCCCACATCATATCTACCTAAATCTCTTCATACAAAAAAGCAGCTGTGTATTAAAATTCCAAAGTATTTAACTATTTTCATGACCTATGCATATTTTTATTCATTCATTATTTACTTAGATAATTTTTTTTATTAAATCATAAAGAGGTAGATCATGTATACATTAATACATTTAAGGGGTATGATGTGCTGATTTCAGATATAATTTGGAATGCTTACATAGAACTGGTAAATATATACCTCACCTCATTTACTTAATTATCATGTTAAGACATTTATACTCTATACTTAATAGACATGTGCCCTTGCAATATGCACCACAGGTGTGATTCCACCATTCACCTTCCTTCCATCTGACCTCTCCCCTCCCTTTCCATCCCCCCTCCTTCATCCTGGGCCATAGTTGTGATCTATTCTTCATATGAAGGTGTGATTATAAATTGGTTTCATAATAGTACTGAATACATTGGATACTTTTTCCTCCATTCTTGAGATTCTTTACTAAGTAGGATATGTTGCAGCTCCATCTATATAAATAAAAGAGGTAAAGTCTCCATCTTTTTTAAGGCTGCATAATATTCTATGGTGTGTGGACCACAATGTATTAATCCATTCATGGGTCAATGAGCACTTAGGCTTCTTCCCTGATTTGGCTGTTATGAATTGAGCTGCAGTGAACAATCTGGTGCAAATATCTTTGTTATAAAGTGATTTTGGGCTTTTGGGTATACCCCAAGTAGAGGAATTGCAGGATCCAATGGCAGGTCTACCTTTAGGTCCCTGAGTATTCTCCATATACTTCTTTCCAAAAAGGACATATTAACTTGCATTCCCACCAGCAGTGCAGACATGTTCTCTTTTCTCCACATCCACGCCAACATCTGTAGTTTTAGAATTTTGTCATGTGAGCCACTCTTACTGGAGTTAGATGATATCTCAAAGTGGTTTTGATTTGCATTGTAGACTGCCCTCTTAGTGCAGCCAGCAGTGCATTAGTATCATATTTAGAGATTATATACCGATAACTTGCTATCTGGTAGGCATCTAGCTTTGAGGTGAATGTGATAAATGCAGCCCCTTTCTTGAAGGAACTCATCACTTGTAGAGGAGCAAGACATGCTTATGCATACAAAAGAGATGTTAAATGCTAAAGATATTATAAACATAGTACCTTAGAATAGGGCAGTGTGACTGAGATGTCTAGTGGTGGAAGGCATAGGATATGGAGGAAATGCATATCTGGTTTTCAGAGTCTCACAGTGAAGAAAGACTTTTATAAAGGTGGGTAGAGTATCTGTAGGCAAAGAAGGATAAAGAAAGAAACAGTGCCTGTTTCATCAGGAGCTGTATGTTGTGAAAGTAGGGTATATGTAAAAATAACATCCTTTACATCTGAATTGGAGTACTTATACTCTATACAACCTCTTTAGTTATTTCCTACACAGAAACTTTTAAACATTAGAGTTTGAGGGCAGCTTACATCTCCAACTGCCAGTTGACTTCAGGAAGAGTCATTTGACTTGTTCAACTTCAGAATGAGCCTGTTATCTATCCACATGCCATTACTGAAGTCTCAGGCTCTGTTTTACACATGGAAATGATCACAAGAAATCACATGTGCACACACACACACAAATGCAAACTCTTGCACTAAATATATTGCTGTTAATTAAAAAGGATGTTTAAATAAATAAGAAACAAAGGGAGAGAATAGGAAAAAGAGGCAGTAAGGAAAGAAGAAGGGAGGAATGGATTGGAGGAGAAGTGGCATGCAATTTTAAACGTGGTTCGCTTTTTGTTTTTATTGCCAGGGAGACTTGATAGTCTTCAAATCTGGTAAGACTAGTAAGATGAAATTTTCTGTTAGTAAATTTAAGATCTTTGTTCCAGAAATATTATCTTTTTTTTAAGATGTTGAGGATTTTTTTTTTTTTTTGCTTGACACAATGTTATTTAAATTGCTTTCTGGCTTACAATATTGATGTACCTGCAGGTGCTCAGATCATTGACATATTCAAATCTTAGAATCTAGAGGCAGCAAAGATATGGTAGTTTTATAGTCCTTTATTCCATTTTTAACATTTGACACAGAAAGAAATTTCTATTGGAATTGCACCTCTTTGTAGTAGCTGATTGGCATAAATGCCGCTGAGATCCCCAAACCAACCATGAATGTTTGATTTCTCCTTGGGATTCCACTTTTATTGTGATGATTTTGACCCTAGCTAGCCCTGTCAGCATGTATCCAAGAAATGGAATCTTCTCAATGGGGAGAATTCAAAGGAGTTTTAAAATTTTCTTTCTTTGTTTAATCTCATTGACTTGTTTCCAATTGCTGCTTTTTTAGGAGGGCAGAAGCTGTTCTGTGAAGCACAAAGAGAGTCCTCCAAGTAATGCCACTGCAGAATCAGACGTTCTCCCACAGGTATTTTGTTTATTTTATTTTTGTTATGGCAGAAAACTCTCCTTGTATCCATTGTGGCAATGCTTTTCTCCCTTGCTCCCACTGCAGCAGGATGCTGTATTGGCTCATACAATACATTCCTCCACCTGCTACCCTTGAACTTCTCCATGGCTGCTCTGCCTTCTACTTAGCTTTTGGTTTGCTATGTGAGTCCCTGAGAAGGTCAAGAGTGAGGGGAGGCCTCCATCTCCTCCTCACTGCATCCCTCTCCCCAGCAACCAGGAAACAAAACAAAAATAAACAAAGATCAAAAAACAGGCATGTATTTCCTTTGTGTCCAGGGAGATTAAAGATTTGGGGAGCATAGGGAGTGAGAAAAAGTACATTGTCACCCACAGAAAGTAAAAAACAAGGGCAAGTGAAGAGATTGAGTCTGAATTTTTGTTTGTCCTAGTTTTATTTGACCAAATCTATTATATTATACTGATTTTTAAAGTTTTTAAATTTTTTTTCAGTTAATACAATACTTAAATTTGTTGATCAGATCAATCAGAGTTGAATGGTTTGCCAAGTTTTCTCGAAATAATATTTGGAATATCTTTCCACTTGTGTGCAAAACATTTTTGTTCTTTCATGTGGTAGAAGCATTAACATCTTTACATGAGCTCCATTTTTATCTGAGGTTAGTTGTATGTAACATAATTTTGAGAGACATGAATTTTTATTACTATTCTGTTAGAATGTCTTATTTTTGACCTTAAATATAGACTTATTTTGGCTTTCCTAATTGTCTTGTCTGTATTATTTGACAGAAATTGCAAATGCCTCCTTGTTCTGAATGTGAGGTGAAAAAAGTCCCAGAAAAACAACTGAGCAACTTCGAAGGAATGGCAAATAGAGAAGAAAAAATTCTGTAAATATTAAGAAACTGTGTTAAAAAAACATCAATTTGCTATTGTCTTCATACTCTTTTTAGACCACAGGCTTGACGGAAATACTAAATTTCTAAAGCATGTAACTTTTTCACAATTTTATGTAACTTTATAAATTAGTCTACAAATTTTCCAGAAGATTCCAGGCTAATTATGATCCTTCAGCAATAACCTAATTGAAATGGATTTCCACAGTCATAAATATTTCCTTATTGTTAGTGAGTTGCCCCATATAAATTGGTTTGTTTTGAGATCAAATGCAATATGCCACTTAATTCTCTTGGTTCTTTGGAATATTCTCTTGGTTCTTGGTTACTACTGTGATGGAGTTGTTGAAAGCAACTGTGGAATGCTAAAGTATTCTGGGCTTTTTTGCATTCTTAGAACACAAATTGCAACCATATCATCAAGATTTTGGTCCACATTAGCCAAATGGAGTCTTTCTCCTCTTTCTCCTCAATGTTGGAGTTTGTGCCAACATAAATGAATCTTTTATTTCGCAGTGTTTATTACTATTGATATCATTTTGAACTAATAATAATTATTTTTGTCTAAATAATAGCAAGATGATTCTGGCAAGGATTTGTTAAATATATTTGTCGCGATGCAGACAAAACATTTGAATTAATGACTAAATTTCTGGTACAATTGATTACATTTGGGGGCATTTTATAGATATAGTACCTATGTATGTCTACTGGAATTACTCCAAATTAGGAATGAAGTCGTTTCAAATGTTTGGCATGATTTTTATGAAGTCGAATAGTGTAGTGTGAGGTGGGAGAAGTGTTCTACAATATACAAATATGCAAGCAGACAATATATATTTCAAAGGGGATATTTGGTGAAGGTAAAATAGCCATGTTGATACAATGACCTAGATTCATATTTTTTGATAATCAGTGGGCTTGTTAAACTTTAAAGTTGGGGGTTTTGTGTAAGAATATTACTAATAAAATTAATACACCTGTGAATAATCTGAATATAGCTCATAAGCAAGGGAAATTGATACGTCAATAATTGATAGGATTGATAGAGCATCAAATTAACAGACTCAAATTAGTAAGTTAACTGATGCAGTTAGGGTGTTTGCACTGAATATGTTCATTACCGCTGTTAGACCCATTTGCCAATGCGGAAAGCACATAAAACCTTTGGTTATACAGAATGAATATGAGCAGTATAGCCAAAAAGAGTTGACAAATTATATTCAATGAAATGTGTAATCAGTAGATAAATTCTATGATGTAGTGGTACACCTTTATTCACAATGACATACTCAAAGAAATTTAATGATTTGGAAAATTGGAAACTATCATTAGCTTTAAAATTACTTTCAGAATAGTTCTGAGTCATTTACTAATGCAGACGGTCCCCAGTTTAACAATGGTATGAGTTATGATTTTCCTATATTAGAGTGGTGTAAGATCCTCACAATGTCTATGTACTTCACATTTTGAATTTTGATCTTTCATCTGGCTACTGATGTGTAGTACATAAGATATTAAACACTTTATTATAAAAATGGCTTTGTATTAGATTTGCCCACATATAGGCTAATGGATGTGTTCTGAGCATGTTTAAGGTAGGCTAGCCTAAGCTTGATGTTTGGCATGTTAGGTGTATCCAATACATTTTTGACTTAAAATATTTTCAGTTATGGGTGAGTATGTAGGGAACCTCATGGTCAGTGGAGGATCATCTGTATTTTTCATATAACAAACTACCTAAGAAATAAAGAGAATTAGTTTTGTAGCTGATCCATAGAATTTTTAAATGAAGTGATCAAGATAAATTAAAAGATCAAGATAAGAATTTTCTGGAGATTCCTTCCCAACTCTAAAACATCATTTAATTCTATAGGATGGAATATTACTATTTGTCTAGTTTTTGTTCCTTATAATTTTCCTGCCATATCGAAGAGTCCTAAATATCTCCACAGTACATGAAAGGAAAATAAATCATTAAGTTTTAATCTTAGGTTTACTCTCCAGTTCCCAGGCTGGGCCTCAACTTCCTTTCTAGGCCCTATGTATCAATTTCAGATTTTACCTTAACAACACATCTTGAGACATTTTTAGTAGCCAAAAAAAAAAAAAGTAGAACACAACTGATATTTTTTGAAATTTTTATGAGTAATAATGTGTTGTAAATTAGACATCGGCATAATTTTAAATATGTTAGAATAGTTTAATTTTTGGTTCATTTTCTTGATGTTCTAATTCTTATTCTAGTATTTAACAATATAATCAGTTGATTTTATTAAATTCTGGTATGATTAAGTAGGATTTGTCAACATAATGTATTTTTTTCCTTTAAACCTAAATAGCATTCTGCATTCTGCAGAGATTACTATGGCCTATCCATACTATTATTTGTTCCAAACAAACAAAAATAATTTGTAGCAGGAGATCTTTATAAATATATATTTTTAAGTATTTTGGGAGTTCCTTTTAATAGTTAAGTATGAGATTCTATTTTTTTTTTTTTTGGTATGCTCTAAGACTTTAACGAATGCATTTTATTTCTCGCACTTATTTAATTGCTTCACAATAAGACCAGAGTGGTTTTAAATGTTCTAATACATCCGTGGCTTTTGTCGTTAGGTAGCTGCCATTTTATATTGTTTCTTTTAATTAACAGGTGTGTAGGTAGATGCTTTTGAGAAATTAACAATAAGGGCCCACCATCCCCAAGTGGAATAATCTTTACCCTAAAGGTTGACTTTGGATTTATAATTTTATTATACACATGTAATGATAACAGAAGAGATTACCTATGTTTTGAAGAATATGATGATTCCTATAAATAAGATAACTTTCTAGAGGAATAACTTGTTTTAATATAAGTGTTCCCAGAACTAATAAACATGTTGTTTATCTCTAGTTATTTGAAAATACTAATCAATGCTATGTATGTTTTTTCTAAGTGAGGAATTTGCTTTTGGTTCTGTGTTTACTTCTCCATGCATTAACTATGTAAACGGAACCACTTCCTGAAATGTATAATATCTAAATCACAGCTGACTGTGTTTATCCAATGCCAAAATGCTCAGAAGAAAAGTGAACAATTCAGCCCCTTGTCTTGGATGTGGCTTTCCTGTGTAATCTCAAATATCTGAATACTGAAAACACTAAGTGGCTTTTTTTTCCATTATTTCTGCAAATGTTTAGCATCCCAGTGCTGTTTCATATGCAATTTTGTTTGACAAATATGCTCAGTTACAAGTCTAAGACAGTATTTGATGGAGACATTTACTGTTTTAGATAGTCAATGTGGATAACTGAAGTAAAAGAATATTTGTGAAGTTTGCTATAATGAAATATTTTATTTTTGTAGTTCCAGTATTGTTAGCACTAATTACAGCACAGAATGAAATAATCATTGGCAGTGTAAAGTAGGTTGAACTGGCCAGAGCTAGAGAATAATGAAAACATGCACCTGATTACTTAAGGGACATTTTATTAGTCATGTGTATAGTCTTAGTTTTTCCCAAATGATGTCTTCTGGATTATGTTGTAATATTAACAGTCAAGCGATGGAGAATAAAAAGTGCTGGAAGATGGACTATTTTTGTTCAATAAAGGTTTGTTACTAAGACTGCAATGTATATTATCCTATATAAGCTTGTTGAAAGAAACAGATATCAAGATTAAAAATAGTACTTGCTCTGTGTGTCTCAGGATCTAAGAACTTTTAAAAAAAGTCATCCTTGAAGATTCATCCAATCTCTTCTTGCCAGTATCCCTAAAATCTTTTATTTTATTTACAATGTGCTTTGTTTAATTAAATAGACTTTCCTGATGGCAAGGATTCCTTTTTCTCAATTTAAATTTGTATTTTTAATTGTTGAATAATTAGTATTTATATTTAAATGGTACAATGTGTGTACACACACACGCGCATGTGCGCGTTTTGTGGAATGATTGTATCAGGCAAATTATCATATTCAACACTTCAAAACTTAATCTCAAGTGCATGAAACCAGCTGCCTCATGGAAGATGCTCAAATATTTATTGAACAAATTAATTTAGGACCTGAAGTAACAAGAGGGTGAGCACAGGAAGCTTCAAGGGAGCATATTATGGTATGGCCTGGTAAGATGCAGTCTTTTAGAAAAAGAAAATAGATACTATGCTTTGTTTGCATTTTTGTTTTGATTTGCCCTTAGACTGCCTTTACTTTGCCTTTTTTCTTTGAATGCTTCATCTGTGGGCCTGCAGCTATGACTTTAAACAGAGGTTATAGGACACCCCTCGGAGAATAATGAAATGCAGACCAATATAATAGACATACTACATGTGGGCTTTATAAGTCTTTAATTTGCATCCCACTTTAACACACATTGAGACTTGCACAAGCCCTTAAATTCTTTTAGCCCTTTTTCCCTAAACTCTCTTGAGTCTTAAGCAATTGGCCTGAAATCAGAGATTTCCTTTTTTTTTCTTTTTGTGGTGACCTAGCCCTTTAGAACAAAACAAACAAAAAATCAACAACAACAAAACCCACGTTGGGCTGCTGAGGAGGTTAATGAACACCCAGAGGATGAGAGGTGTTCCCTAATCTTCTAATAAAGTATTTATTCTTTGATATCATTTATGTGTTGGGCTTATGTAAGCTGAATATACGTATCATGCAGAAAAGGAATCCAAGTTTAAACTGATTTGAAAATTATAGAACAAAATGTTCTCTGCAAACTCTTCTTCCCATTTGTTCATTCAGTAAGCCAGTCAGCCATCAGATAAATATTCTTTGAGACTGTGAAACACGCCTGCCATTCTACTAGTTGTTGAAGATACGAATGTAAGCAAAAATAGTAATAGTGAATGAATACTCATACATTTCCTATGTAACATTTACTGTTTACTTCATTTTAAAAGTTATTCATCAAATGTCCTCAACTTTCTTTGAAATAGATATTACAGTTATATTAATATCACAGATGAAAAAACTGAGGTAGAAAAATATTAATGAAATTACAATGATCACATAGCTAGTAAGAGGAAGAGGTGAGATATGTCCCTGGAAATAAGTTGCTGGAATCCATGTGCTCACCTCCTGTGCCGTACACATTTCCTGTGAAATCTGAGGCCCTGCCCTAATGAAACTTGGAGTTTAGAGAAAGAGACAACCATGGATGAAGGCAGCACAAAGAACTCTGCATGACAGATACAAGGAAAAACCTGGGGTCTCTTTTCAGTACACTCCAGGGTAGGGGGCTATCTCACTATACTTTGTCTTTGTAAAGGTAAGGAATTATTTTAAGCTGAGAGTACTTATGGTATAATACTTCATATGGATGTCCAGAAATGACAAAAATAAAATTTGACAGCAGATATCAGTTATAACACTTAAGAGTGAATACTTGAATTCAAATAACTAGAGTTGTGCAATAGGACTTTGAAAAAAAATGAAAGCATTCTGTGGGGGAATCATCGTTGCTTCCTATTCTTTGCAAAGTATGATGTCTGGGTCTATTACCATGTTTCCCTGAAAATAAGACCTACTAAAAAAATAAGCCCTAGCAGGACTTCTATGCATTTGTTAAAATAAGCCCTACCCCAAAATAAGACCTAATGATGCCCATGGCTATGCAGATATGCTGCATAGTCACGCCATGCATTTCGGCACGGAGTGGTAAGGAAGATTGGAATACCTTTTATCTGCCACATCTCCTTTCTCCAAGCCATTCGCACTTGCCCGGGTGTGTGTGTGCATGTGCACATGTGGTAACCGTGGTGGCAGGCATCCTATTGGGCACATGTAAATGGCTAGTGGAAAAGAGTTCACGCATCACTAGTGCTGGCCCCACCAACAAGGTCAGCTCCCCTGTCAAGTTCCAGAAGATGACTTAACTGTATTTGAATAAATGTAGATTGTTGTATTATACTTAAAAAAATTAAGACATCCCTGAAAATAAGCCCTAGTGTGTCTTCTTGAGAAAAAATAAATATAAGACAGTGTCTTATTTTGGGGGAAACACGGTCGGTGTAGAGGACACTGAAATGAAATGTAAGTTTCTTTCATAGCACTTTATTCCTTGGGCTTAAAGTTGCCTCTTTATCCCCCATCCCTCTCCTTCCCTCCTCCCTGCTCAGCTTCTCTGTCTCTTTGTCTCTCCCCTCACATACACCCCCCCAAAAAAATCCATACATTTAATACTAAAATTATTAACTAAAGCCAAATTGAGGAAAATACTTGTCAAATTAGCAGCATACTTAAACATAAGAAAGTGGTGCTTTCTCCCACTGCAAATTTAAAGTTGACTCCTTCAGACTTCTTTAAACTTGCTTCCAAATCTTAAAAATTGTTTTGGCTAGAAATCCCCAAATGTTGCTCTTCATGCCTTTCCCAGGTATAACTTCTTGATTCTGTAAATCATTAGCATCCACTTGGGAGCGTGTGAACCTTATAACAATCATGTTATTCTTGTGAGTACAAAATGCCGCTGACATTTTCCCATAGAAGCCCTAAGAATGACTTAACCCAGGGGATTCTGACAGTGAAACAGGAGCAACAGGTGATGCAAAGGGAAGTTTAACTTCATCAGTTTAATCTGAAAACAATCCTACTGAAGTAGCTACGGTATAAATGGAAGTATTATATTTACTAGATGTTTCCAGTCATTTGTTAAACATTGATTCTGTAGCTACTTTAATAACTGTTAGCCCAGTTAATATTTACAAGCTTGAAAAGGTGTACCATAATGAACGCTCTCTGAATCAATAAAACTAATAATCAGCTATATGTTAAAAAATAAACTATAATCAGCTAGATGTTTAAAAATGACTCAGTCAGGTTCTGGGACAGCTGGTGGCAGTGGTGGTGACTGGTCCTGTTGGTCCCTGCACACATTAGCCCCTCCAAATTTGCCCATTTGGGGGCCACAAATCTTATATTAACTTGCAAAAGGAAAGCTATTTTGCAACAGCCCTCGCCACTAGATATGGCCAATGTGCTTTGTAACAGAGCCAGACTGATTTCCTATCTCCACAATTTTGCTCTTTAGTTAACAGGGTTGTCAGTCTCAGAGCCCTTTCAACTGTAGGATCATCAGGTTCTGGTGAGTCTGAGGTGGCCACTGCATCCCTAGATACGTGATCCTGAACAGTGTGGCCTGATGAAACTGTGGGACCATTAGGATCTCAAGATTGGAGATGCCAGTTTCCTGGGAAGATAGGTTTTGATTTTCACCTCAGTGGAACCACTTCACAGAAGAAAAGCCTGGTTCATAAAACTGCCTGCTATCTAGCAGAACTTTTGTCAAGCTAAGACCTGATTTGTGATGACACAATATGTAAACGAATTTCAGAGTAAAGATGCACCTGTCGAACAAGAAATTAACAGTGCGGAAACTGACCTTGAAAGTGTCAGGGGAGAGTGTGCAATTCTAACGTGTCCAGAATTGCTGCAAAGGGATTTCAAATCACTATTTCCAAAAGTAGCAGATAGCAAACTAATGATTCTGAATGTCAGTTGGTACACTGAGAATGAGTGGAGGGAAGAGTTAGAAACTGAGAGAAGGGCCTTTAGGGTGAGTGGTGGGATCACATCTATGGTGCATCATGCAAGGGCACATGTTGGATCCATTAGTATAGAGTATAAATGTCTTAACACAATAACTAAATAAGCAAAATGAGGTATATATCAATCAGTGTGATGTAAGTTTTCCTGATTCTATATGAAATCAGCACATTGTACCCCATAAATGCATTAATGTATACATGATCTATGTGTTTATGATTTAATAAAAAATTAAAAAAATGTTCATCAGAGGTGCTAAGGAAATATGCTATGCTCTTTGAGCTGAAGGACATCGGGCTGACTTTATTGATTCATCATCTGGTTTGGTATTTTGGGGGACTGTATACAAACAACACTCTTACTGAAACAGATGAGTGCTACCAACATGTAGGATTCTCTGTTGATGAACTTGGATGCTATAAAGTGATCCACGATAGTCTCTGGGCTACCCATGTATTTGTAGGAAGTGTCTACACTAATGCAACACCAGACAGTCATGTTATAAAAAAATCAAGTGACAACTCCCAGTACTGTAAACATATCTGCTGAACTTGTAACATTTGGGTTGATACATAAGCACTCTCAAAGATTTCAATTTCTAAAAAAAATACTTATTTTAACTATTTATTTCAACTTTTATGAATTCACAACATTCTCATGTGATTTGTTGATTTTGAATTGTAAATGCTTATTATTTGTAATGTCTTTGAACCTGTCGATCACATCCCCCTCATATAGAATGTGATAGTTAGCGTGTAACCAGGGTAGAATGTCCTACTGTTGTTTTCCCCTTTGTCAGAAAATACCTACAGTTTTAATTGTTTTTCTTCAAAATAAATCAGACATTTGGTTATGATAAAAAGACTTAGGTCATTTTCAAATTGATGAAATTAACTGCAATAACCTGGAAAAAGACACTCCCTTCTCACATGTCATTTTCCTGGTAGTCAACTGGCAGCCGGTTTGTGTGTTTTCAATGTAATAAATGTAAGAAATAAGAAGGTGGCTCAAGTTTGAGGAAGAATGAACGACCAAAGACATAGCCTCATTTTGTCTTTGATGGAAACGTAAGAATTAGGACAGATCTTTCCCTACAATATCAATCCTTTCATCATCATATCATTCAGGGAGTTTGCCTTTAAAGGACCTTTGGAATCAGAGTCTTCAAATAAACTTCAGGTATCTCTAGGAGGCATTTGTTTCATCCATGGACATGTCACCTATTAACTGTAACCTACTAATTTTTCATATGGCAATGGTACATAGTCTTATAGAGGACTCTGAATATTCTTTCTGGCATTTGTGTACATTCTAATTTTTAGATAGGTAAATTTATCATATGAATATCTCCTATGATTTTATCTCTATGCATGCATGCATATGCCGTTATGCATGGTCATGGGTATTAATATTTTAAAATACATGTTCATTGGGTGAATATGTTTTGGGGGCCTTAATTCCATTTTATGTTTCATAAATATAGTTTATGAAATTAATTATATTAATATTAATTGCATTAATTAATTTCATATAATTTCATTATGTTTCTGTTTTAACACAAAAATTCTATCACAGTATTTACTGTGTATGTATAGCCACATGAAAGCCTAGTGTAGTCACAATGAACACACTTTGCTAATTCAGGTTGTGCATATGGTGGCAACATAATTAATGTTCGAAATCCTCAGTTTGATAGAGATGATCATCCCCATTTCTCAAGTATCCAGGCTTAGCTCACATACTGTTTTATGCTTGCTCATTTATCAACAGTTAAACCTAAACTAAGATATTGACATTTACAACTATTTTCGGAACACACTGAAATGGGAAGTTCCTTTCAGCACGGTTCTATATGCATGGGGCTGCCAAAAGATTTTACAGATTACCCTGACCATAGCCAAAGTATTCTTTATTTAGGGAAAACAAGGACAAGGGAAATAAAATAATATATGATAGCTACTATAACCACTCTGAACAAAGTTACTCTGTTACAGGAATAAGAATAAGATCCAGGAAAGGAAATATGTCATTCGTCTTAAACGCTAAAAGGAGAATGTTATACTCATGGAAATTTTCTATAGACGTTTCTAGGCATGGATTACATTAAAGTCAGTATGTTTTCACAAAACAGTATTTATGACTTGACTAAGACCTTGTCTTTTGTTTTGTTTTTGCAAATAAAATGATACATTGTTACTTTGTTCTCTGGATTTTATTTGAAATTTAGGTTAATTACAATCCAATGCACATATATAACTTTCAGAATAAAGTACTAATTATTCTATAGTGTAACATTAAGGATTAATTGGCTTTAACTTACGATCTGACATTCTAGATATGATTTTCTTTTTCTTGAAGAAAAGATACAGCTCTATGATTGACTCATACTGTCCAATGTCCATGCACTACAACCTCACCTTGTGACCTGGTAGATAATTATTTTTTTAACACATTATAAAATTTCATATCTCCTACTATTCCCCCATATATGAGAAGACAATGAAGTTCACTGAATCTCTTCTCTGAAGGTTGACTCTCGTATTTTACTTGGGAACAGGGATAAAACAGGAGGTGTGAAGGTGGTGGTAGTATTTTTAAAGAAATAGAAGACTTCTGAGTGGTACCTGTGGCTCAAAGGAGAAAGGCGCCAGCCACATATTCTGGAGGTGGCAGGTTCAAACCCAGCCCCGGACAAAAAAGAAAAAGAAAAGAAAGAAATAAAAGATTTCTTGAGCTTGGATCTCAGTTTGGTATCTTGAAAAACACTATTTCCAGGCAATATTTTCCAAAAGTCACTTCAATAGATACATATACCTAAACTATTAGGAGGGTACACATAGAAGTATTAAAACATGCCTATAAACAAAGGCTTTAGAAGCAGACTTCTTGCCTTAATTCTTTGATTAGCTTTATTTTATTTTTTATTTTTGTAGATACAGAGTCTCACTTTGTTGCCCTTGGTAGAGTGCCTTGGAGTTACACAGCAGACAGCAACCTCCAACTCCTGGGCTTAAGCAATTCTCTTGCCTCAGCCTCCTGAGTAGCTGGGATTACTTGCTTTTCTTTTTAAATGTGTGACCTCAGACAATTAGCTAACTTGTGTGTTCCAAAGCTTTCCTCAGCACATTGAGAATCTAAGATAGTATATCCCAGGATAATAAAAGCTATATCATTTAAATATTAAGTGAGATTATAAAAAATATATACAGTAGACATTTAATAAATGCTACTTGATTCTGTTTTAAATGTATCTATATATGTAGAAACATATTCACAAAGGCCCCATAAGAAATCTATTACACAGGTGGAATTGGAAACATGTTCCATATCTCCCTCTCTCTCCATCTGTGTGTCTGGGGTGGATATCTTTATGTAGTGAGCAGGAGGTATGCTTTGTCATGAAACTCTATTAATTTTTATTATTTAAAGAAAAAGCTCTGATGTTTTCTAGATACTCCTATGTTAAAGTCATATTTCTTAGGACAGATGAGGTGATCTGAGTAGCATCCTCAGAATAATGTCACCAAGGACCCCTCCATTTATTCACTCAATATTGTCACAGAATTTTTCTCCTAAAACGATCTAATTTCTGATTCCTGTGTCATAAGTGCTAATTACAACTGTGAGATTCTATGTGTTTTTTTTTTCTCTAAGAATTTTTTTAAAATGTAATTGTGTTTTACTTTCTGATGTAATTTTTTTTCAGTTTTTTCTTATTTAATCTTTATAGGTATTAAATAACATCTGCGGAAAAATGAGAAATTGATTTACCCTGATTTGCAACCATAATAATTTTAGTACAATATAAGCTATAATCGAAAGACATTGAAGCAGTTCTTCCTGGAAATTGTGCAGACATAGGAATAAAAATGTTGCATGCTCCAACGATATTTTTATAGAAAAAAAATAAAAATATACACAATTCCAGATTGCTTTTTGCTTTCCAAGTTTTAATCTTGCATAGGGCCCATTATTAGTTTTGCAGGGGCCTTTAAAACAGTAATAAAACATTAATCAAAACCAAACCTCATCTTCGATTTTACGGTGGAAATGATTTTACACCCAATCTTTCCTTTCTGAAATTAGATTTTTATTCTCAGTTGGGAAATAGAAGCATCAACCTCCCTTTTCAATCTTTCTTCATTCCTACTTCAAAGCTTCAAAGCCTAGTAGACTTCTTTACACCCTCCCTCTTTCCCATTCTCTGTTTTATTAAAGGAAAGTATGTGAACAGACTCCTTCCTGATGTGCCCTGAAATTTCTTTTGAGGAAGTAAATGAGATAAGGTCTCTGTGGAACTGAAAGTCCCTTGAAAACTTTGAAATTTATATAACCAGCATACTTTTTTAAAGTCAAAGTTTCTATACTTTTCAGCTACTTTTAATAGCCTTCTAAATTATATTTCCACGTCACCATTGCCTCTTGCAGCCTATTCATCAAAGAGTATCAATAGACGTTATTAAAACTTAAAGCAATAAAAATTGTAGCATCATGACTGTCCACTCTTTAATGTGAAATGGTTTCCAGTCTCACTGAGAATTGATACCAGAACTGGGACATAAATACGGAAGCCAGCATTGCCTTCCTTGCTTAGTATTTAATGTGGGCCCTGCAGATTTTCTGTACTTGGTATGAAGAATCTGCTTTTTTATTTGCACTAAGATGAATCTATGAAAATTACAGTTAAACCAATGCAGTCCGTCGGACATACTGCCTATAAAATTGCTATCCACATCCCATAGCTCTCCTATTTCCCTATGATATGAAATCTACCAACTTAGGTAAACTTGCTCTGTTCCAAGGTTTTTCCTCATAGAAAAACGTTGTTGTAATAGAACATTTACAAGATTTTCATAACAAAATATTTTCCACCACTTTCCAAATGCTGCAGCTTTTTAGCCACTAGGGAGGGAAGCAATGTTGTTTCTCCTACCATTTCCGGTCTACTTACACACCAATCAGCCGGCCGGACTACGCCATTGTTTGGAAAGATTATGGCTTTGTTTTCTCTTCCTCTTTGTATATATTAAAATATTTAAGATGGTAATTGATGATTGAAAATACTAATAATTATTTTAACAGGAATTACCACATGATAATGGGCTGTCCATAGACACAGTCCCTTCCAGAAGCTACTGGTTTCTTTCTATGCCATTATAAACTGTTTTAACCCGAAATTTTATATCCCTTTTCCACCAGATAAGGGGTTTTGGGGTGTGGTGATAGATTTCAGATATTGCTGGAACTGTCAAATTTCTTTTAGCAGAGGAAAACATCTGTACCCAAGATCAAGAAAGGGGGATCAGAGAGAGAAGCAACAGAAGCTAGAAACTCACTTCCGCCATCATCAGAGAAGGGATCATAAAGTAATAAATTGGTTAGCATTGATGATCGCGAAAGGGCTTGTAAAGTGACAATGTTTTAACAAGTTTGCTTATGAATACATCATTTAGGATCCTAAACTTGGACCATTTCTGAGATACAGTATATGGAGTGTTGGCTTCAGACCCTTCTGGGCATTCAAAGAAGATTAGGGGGTAAAGCTGGGCTTGGATTCCGTGAAGTCACTATTTTGCATTCCTCAGTGAGCAGCAAGGATTCTAAAATCTGCTTTTATTTTTCTCAGAGCATCCTCTGAGTCAAGACACTAGCTTATATCTTTAAGAAAGAGATGGAACTAAGAAAATAAACTGCACATCAGGAGAGTTTATTTCTTATTTCCAACTTTTCCACTACTTAAATTTCAAGGACTTAAGGATCCTTTCACCAAGGATCATAAAGCCCTGAGAGATCGGGCCTCTGGCTATGTTGGATCTGACCTCACTGCTTCAGTCTCTGTTCTCACTTACCTACAGCAAAGTGTCTGGCCACTTCCTTCTAAAACAACTATTAATATTTTAATACTACTACTAATCATGGTAGCAAATACTTTACAACTAATGATATGCAATGGTTATAATACTCATATAATTGTTCTAATCACATCATGCATACATTAGCCCAATCATTGAGATAAGTTGTATCAATATCTCATTTCATACCTGAAGACACTGAAACACAGATTTTAAATGAGTGTAAGATCCCACACTTCATATATAGCAGAGCTAAAATAGAAACCAGCCCTTTCTAAACTTTCCCACACACCAGACCACCTCTCTTACTACTTAATACACACCAGTGTGTGGATCTCATGGAGGCAGAGAGTAAAATGGTGTTTACCAGGACTGGGAAGGGAAGGATGTTGGAGAATAAAGAGAAATTGGTTAAGGGGTACAAAAATACAGTTAGGAGAAATAACTGTGAGGGTTAAATATCATAACAGGGAAATTATAGTTGGCAATAGTTTATTATATATTTCAAAGTAGCTAGAGAGGAAAATTAAAATGTCCCCAGCACTAAGAAAAATGTTTGAAGTGAAATATATGCCAATGAATTACTCTGATGTGATCATTACCACACTGTATACAGCTATCAAAATAACACATATTTCCCCCCAGTAAGTGCAACTATTATAAAACAATAGAAAGTATTTCAAAAAGAATTAATGCTTAGGAAGTGATTTTACATTGCCAGAAAAGAAACAATATCATGAATTACATGGGAAAAGGTTTAAATGAATTGTGATTTTAGTATGTGTTTGAAAATCCATATTTATTTGAGGATCTTTTCCTCCTTTTTTTTTTTTTTCATTTCTTCATTAAGGTTGAAGTTTATCAGCTGTGGGAATTTTAATTACTACACAAAAGTTAATTGAATGAACCAAAGGCATACATATTTTGCACATGGTAATACTACATTTAATAAATTTCTATTTGCCCACCTCCTAACATATTAAAATAATAAAGTCTATATCCAAAGTCTCTTGAACAATTGCATGTGGCCTGTTCCCCCTCCAGGATGGCTGTGCCTAAGTGGGTAAGACGGACTTCTAGAGCCCCAGCTTCCCTCTTTCCACCTCCAAGTGGGAGATGTGCTTCCTCAGTTCCCGGCTTCTCTCCCTGGCAGGTAGGGAAAGAGTGACTGTGTCCCCAGCTTCTCTGCTTGATAGAAAGTAAGACTAAGGGGTGTGGCTAGGGGGCGGAAAGTAGGAAATAAGTTACTGGCTCAGGACTGTTCCCAGTCAGAACAGATAGTGAAGAGTCCTTAGTGACCTTACACTGACCTGGGCCCCTTCAGTCCATTATCAGATAATTAAACTTGAAAATTCCGACCCCCACAGGTTCTCTGGGAAGGTTAGTGCCCAGGATGGAAGACTGTTAGGAATTTTTCTTATATAACCCAACCTGGCAGTCACTCCAAAGGTGCGAGGCAATAGCCAATCCTGTTAGGGAACAGTGGGACAAACTAGGTGGCTTAGTCTATATAAGATGGTGTGTTCAGCCTTCGAGGTCTTGTCTCCACTCAAATAGAAAGGCCTCACTCGCTCTTGAGGTGTATTTTCCTGTGGGTTGTGTGCTTTGTTCTGCATTAAATATATATTGATGGTGATCGCTTAGTGTGTGTGATCCCTCCATCTCTGGCTAGGCACTGTGCTCACTCTTGACATGGGGAGCCAAGAGCCAGGGAACATCCTCTTCTAGAGGAACCCAATGGAAGAGGAGAAAAGGACCAAAACCCACCCAATGGTATTATGACCAATATTTCGGTGATGGGGATATGACAGCCCTGATTCAAATCATGTACCAAGAACATTTGCACTGCCTTAATTTTTGGTAATAAGTATTAATTAATTTTAAAAATAACACCACTTTTCCACACATTTTCTCCAGAAAACAGAGGAGGAGGAAACAATTTCCAAGTGATTATATGAGGCCAGTAGGGCATTAATTCTAAAACTATACTGAGACAGCACAAAAATCAATTTCATATCCACATACGTGTTAATAAATTTAACCTGACTGCATGGCACTTTCGTCGCAGAGTGTCTCGGTGCTTACAAGAACCCTGTGAGCTGATAAAATGAGCTCTCTCTTAGACAAATTTCAATTTATACCCCCTCACATTCTGATATTCAATTCAAAGTTTCTTTGCATTCAAGCAAAATGTCTTTGTTTGGACTTCATTTCCGCTCTCGATGCATTTGATAGAAGATGCCTCCTTTATCTTCTGCATTATCTTTTTAACACAAAATTCCAATTCTTATTTTTATTACCAAGAGTAGCCGCAGCCTATGTCTAAGAATTTTAAGAGTATAGATGAATATGAAGCATTTATTAACAGCTGTTGACAATTTATGAAGCCTATTTTTATAATTTTACCCAGTGAACACACAGGATCAAAACAGGCATTTATCAAGCCTGTGTTATAGGGAGAGTGACTGCATAGGCATTATATGACTCCTAACAGCAAGGAATGTTGGATTCATTTATTCATTTTACATTTTTGTTGCATTATTTGTATGAATTTTATATATTATATATTAACATTAATAGCATTACTTTTATAGAAGGTATTTTACAGAGAGAGAAACTACTACGTCCAATGTCATAATAACTGCAAATCAGAACAGTAACTTGAACACGAGATGTGATATTCTGATTTTCCTCAAAGTTTAATGCAACTCAAAGTTTCTTAACTGTGGGAACACTGTTGGCTATTGCGCCACTAATTCATGTACACAGAGTGGGTAGGGTAATAAAAACTTTCTTTGAATAAAAACTTAAATTCTACTTGGAAAGTGCTTTGATGGTTTAGTAAGGAATTGTTGTGCTAATGAATTTTGCTATGTTGTGATTGAGGATTATGTCAGAATGAAGGTCTTTAATCATGATAATTCCTCAAAGAAGAGCCTGAAATTGCCCGAGATGGAAGCCTTAATAAATGGGAGATGCTGTCATTTCCTATGTGAGCCAATGAAGAAGCAGGTAATGATTCAAAACTATAATTTTAAAACTATGCTTAAGCCAATTTGTTGCAAATTATAGTCACTCTGGGAATATTTTTTTACGGAACTCATTCTTTTGAAGATTTCAGCTGAGAAAATAGTATGTGTATGACATTACAGTATCTATTTTCTAAATGGAAGTTTCAAAGATGAATATTATTTGGGGAAAAAAGACATTAAGAGAAAATTGTTCTTCAGAGTAATTTCAACCTGAATTTAATAGGCTTTTAAAAAGGAACTGTTAATTTTCCATTGTATGACCTAAGGCAAATAGTGTGCACCCAAAAGGAATCACGGTAATGATTTATATCTACAGAGTGAACTTCATTCACTCGTTTATTTTCATAGCACACACACTTCTTCATTTGCTGACCACATCAGCCAGGGGAAAAAGGATAGGTAAATTATCAAAGCCACAAGTCAATGGAAAATAGTTCTGGGATGTTATTGCCACCTATCCCAAAGCTCTGCATGCCCAGAGAACCAAGGGTCATAGGCAACTGTCTATTATTTTATGTTTGGCAGATCAGCATTAACTAGGCAAATTCATGTAATGAGAGCCCCATGAATGAATCCATCCAAAGAACACAATTCTGCCTGTACAAGCAACGCTAGCACAGAGTTTATTCCATGGCCCTATCAGTGAGCAGAAGGAAGAAGAGCAATCAATCTAACAGCTTATTTACTAAAGTAATAATATAATCATCCACAACAATGACAACGATGGAAAAATCATATTAAATGTTTTCTATGCACTATGTCCAGTGTGATTATGACATTCCCATAAAAGGCATTCATTTATTTTCCATATCTTATGTATATAAGAACCCTGTGTACTTGTCAATATTGAACATTACCTAAACTTTATGATTTTGGGAAACACCACCACATAAAAAATTTCCACCATTTTGTGTTTTAGCAATAGTGTGTAGCTAGATCACTATCTTGTCTTTACCTTAAACCATCAAATATTGAGTCCAGATTTCCTATCATTGCTTTATCTTTCATGCTTACTCCTGGGTCTCATATCATTTCAAGATAGGCACATTGTTTCTCTTACTCTCACTCCTTTTAAGCGGTAAGATTTTGAATTCAAGGTTTAACAGTAAATGTTATAAAACATTTTTTATAAATTCTGGGAAAAATAGAGAATGGCAAGTGATGATTAGAATGAATAGTGACTAGCAACATTATTACATGAAGCCTCAGCATATTCAGGAAACGCCTGTCAATAGGAAATGAGACAAATACTCGCACTTGCAAACCTTTGGGAGTTTATGATTAGACTGGTGTTTAGACAGCCTGTGATTGATTTTCCTTCAATGATGTGTTTCTTACTTAAATACAGTAATTATAATTATGGCCATCTTAGTCTTCTGTCTTAATTATATCTTCAAGAGGTAAAAAATATTATTAACAGGAAAAATACTAATGTACTCATATTCTCTATGCCAGAAGCTTGAGATATAAGAAAAAAAGCTGATGGGAATGTCTCTCTCCATAACCTGAGTATAATCCCAGGACCTCAAAACAAAGAATGTTTTCAATATTATTTCTGCAGATGGATCCTTGTTTATATAGTAAGGGTGGATATGCTCTTTCTACAAGAACTGTTGGAAAAGCAAGAGAGAGAGAGAGAAAGAAAGAAAAAGAGAGAGAGGGAATATGTGATTTGTTGAAAAGTTGTCAGGGAAAGTAATATGCGATCATACATGGGCAGGTGATTTTTGATTCACCTTTGAAGAGAAGCAGATTTATCCTTAAGAACCATTGTCTGACCAGTGGAGGCTACCTTGAATAAGAATACTGGGGTTGAATGAAATCTGTAATTGTTCACAAAAGCCCTTGAGACAACTAAGTCAAGCATCACTTGGATAATTTGGATTCTTATTACAAATTCAAACAGCACACAAACCTTTCATGTACGTTGCTGATTTCTCCGTGAGTCTTCCTTTTTCCTTGATATTGCTGATAATTAAAAGAAATTGCTTAAACAGAAATAACAGTATAAAACTGATATTCTGTAGATTTGGATTTGGCTGGTAAATAAAGATTATTTATTCCTTTTTTTATTTTAAGGGTGCCAATACGATTACAGTGGATGCATGGAAAATAGAGATAATTTGCAAGTGAATTTTTATTACACAATTAGGGCAAAATATTATAACATAGTCCTTGGCACATCAGATTTCATTTTTGAATTTTCACATCTTTTTCAAAAAATTGCATAACATGTTCTAAATTTGTTAATTTTTTTTTTTTTAATTAGAGACAGAGTCTCACTTCATCACCCTTAGTAGAGTGCCATGGCATCATAGCTCACAGCAAAGTCCCTCTACTGGGCTTAGGCGATACTCTTGCCTCAGCCTGCTGAGTAGCTGGGACTACAGGTGCAAACCACAATGCCTGGAAATTTTGTTGTTGTTGCAATTTGACTGGGGCCAGGTTAAAACCCACCACTCTTGCTATATGGGGCCAGTGCCCTACCCAGAGAGCCACAGGCACCACCCAATTTGTTAATGTCTTAAACAAATTGAAATAGGTTGGAAGTAATTGTATGGCTCAGCGCCTGTGGCTCAAGCGGCTAAGGTTCCAGCCACATACACCTGAGGTGGCGGGTTCGAATCCCCAGCCCGGGCCCGCCAAACAACAATGATGGCTGCAACCAAAAAATGGCCAGGCGTTGTGGTGGGTGCCTGTAGTCCCAGCTACTTGGGAGGCCAAGGTGGGAGACTCGCTTGAGCCCAGGAGTTGGAGGTTGCTGTGAGCGTGATGCCATGGCACTCTACTCAGGGGGATAGCTTGAGGCTCCATCTCAAAAAAAAAAAAAAAAAAAAAGAAAGTAATTGTAAATAAGCCCCAAGTGCACAGATACTTTACAGGTTCTTGACTCTCGAAATGACAATTGAAATAAAATAATATTGGCATTTAATATTTTTTTTCAACTTTCTCTAGCCCAACCTGGAAAGAAACATAAAATCTTGCATTTTAATTTTTTTAGCTACTGTACAATTTACAAATTGGCAAAGGTACTGTGTAATACAGAAAAAGAAATATTTAATTTAGAGTCAAAGTAGACTAAAGAACAATTTCTACTACCTAACACATTGGGATAAGTTATTTAATCTTATTTGGTGTGAGAGTTTTCTTTCGTAAGATTATAATACCACCAAAGAGTACTATAACAATCAACATCAGTACACCTGAAAACATAAAATTTTCTAATACTGTAGCAATTTTTTTTTCAAAAGTCTTTATTTTTTCACCAATCCTTGCTCCTATGGAAAACATTAATATAAGTGCAGTCTAAGGCTTTTAGGTACAGTGGGTGAGAAATAATTAGCAGACTAGCCTTATTTATTGAAGAATGCCTAAGTAAGTAGCCCAAGTGCCCATCGATCCACAAATGGATTAACAAATTGTGGTATATGTACACCATAGAATATTATGCAGTCATAAAAAGGATGGAGAATTCACATCTTTTATGTTTACCTAGATGGAGCTGGAACATATTCTTCTTAGTAAAGTAGCTCAAGAATGGAAAAAAAGTATCCAATGTATTCAATACTTCTATGAAATCAGTACACAATCACCTACACATTCATAGGAATGGTAAAAGATAACTTTAGTCCAGAAAGGAGGAGGAAAGAGGAAAGAGAGGGAAGGGGATGGAGGAGGCCAGAAGGAGGGAGGGTTTTGGGTGACCTAACTTAATGTGCATAATGCAATGATATATTTCTAAACTACTAAGAATAGGATATGAATGTCTTACCACAACAAATAAGTAAGCGAGGAGATGACTATGTTAATCAGTCAGATATAAGCATTCCACATGTATTTCAAATAAGCACATTGTACTTCATAAATGCATTAATGGACACAGTTATGAATTAATAAAAAATTTTAAAAAGTATACGGTTAACTTCATTTGTGAGTTCTAATGGCAAATGTCTTAGCAGTCCCAAGTGGGATGTATAATTAGAAGGGTCAACAACTATGAGTAATTTTAATTAGTTAAAATATAGGATTACTTATGGGTATAAAAATAAACAAATAGACAGAAGCCCTGAAATTGGAGGCATGAAAACTCCTTAAATATCAGAGAAAAACTGATATATTCTATTTTTAGGTTAAGTAGCCCTAGTATGAAAATCCACAATCCAAAATGCTCCAAAATCTGAAACTCTCTTAGCACAAACATGACACTCAACACATAAGCTCCTGGAAGAATTTCAGATTTCAGATTTTTAGATAGTAATTCTCAATTGCTAAGGATTCAGCAATTAAAAAAAAAAAAACATCAAAACTTCAAAACACTTCTGGTCCCAATCATTTGGATAAAGGTTATTCAATCTGTAATGTATTTTGGAATTGAGAATAGTTCAGTAAAAATCAGAATTCATTCTCTCTCCTTCTTTCTCTCTTAGAAATTTGTAAAAGTAGATTTTTCCTTATCTGATGACTTGGTTTATTTTTACAACTTCATTGTAATCCTGTTATTATTGCTATTGTTGTAATTTTCATATATCTGTAGAGAGTATTGGTCACATACAAGTGTGTTAATGAATGAAAATCATGAGATTAGGTTGGTATTCTCTACCTGAAAATACTTCTATGGTGTGACAAAAGATGTTTTTTGTTTTATTTCTGCTTTATGTGTTTAGTGTATTCTTTTTAGCTCTTTAATTTGTTATAGTTATTTTTTAATTCAAAGAGGTTATCATATGTATATTCTCATAAGTATTTATGGGGTAAAAATATACCACACACATCCCAAGAACTGTTATTCTAATTCTGCATAACAAACGAAGAGTCTCTGATCAACACTTTCAACCTTTCTTGGATTGAATGCCTTCATCTGTGTGAATAAAGAGATTGATTGCATCAATGATCTGCCCATGACTGCTAAAGTAAAAATGATTACTATCTCTGTTTTACTATAATTCAAACTGACGTTCAAAAATAAAGTTCATCATCCGCTGGCACTTATACATTAAAACAGTAAAATTTAGAGAGTCTTGTGATAGTTGTGACTATTTTACTTTTGATGTCTGTATTTGAAAAATTCATATGTCGCAGATATAGAAAAAAATAATTCTGTGCTTCCTTTTGACCCCCCCAAATATTATTTCCAATGTAATATTAAACAAAAAGAGAAAATCTGTAGGCATCACTTATCCTATAAAACTATAGTAACTAAAACAATGTGGTATTAGTACAAAAATAGAAACACAGAGCAATGAAACAGAACAGAGAACCCAGAATTAAACCATCCACCTATAACCAACTGATCTTTTACAAAGTAGACCAAAAATAAAAAAAATAAAAAACATACTAGTGAAAAAGAAGCTCTATTCAATAAATAGTGCTGGAAAAACTGGATAGCCACATCCAGAAAAATGAATCAACTTCCACCTCTCACTACTCATAAATAATAATTTCAGATGGGTAAAAGACTTAGATTAAGGCATAGGACCTTAAGATTTCTAGTCTAAGAATTTATTTGTAAGACCACAGAAGTAATCATGGCAACAACAAAAGTGAATAAATGGGACTTGATTAAATGAAAAAGATTCTGCACAGCTGAGGAAACCATCAAGCAAATAGACAACTGAGAGAATAGGAAAAATATTCACAAGATATATATACAATAATATCAAAATATCTAGAATTTACAAAGCTTTTAAATAAATCAGCAAGAAAAAAAATCCTATTAAAAAGTTAGCAGAAGACACGAAGGAAGGTTCACAAAAGAAGAAAGCAAATGACCAAGGACTGTATTAAAAAAAAAATTAATGTCACTAATCATCAAGGAAGTACAAATTGAAAGCACAATGAGATGTCACATTACCCCAGATAAAATGACATTCAGAAACAGTTCAGAAACAGTAGGTGCTGGCATGAATGGAGAGAAAAGGAATGCTCATGTGCGGTTGGCAGGACTGAAAATTACACTACTTCCTGTGGCAAACAGTATGGAGATTCTTCAAAGAACTAAAAGTGGACCTACCATTAAATTCAGAAATCCCAAATGGGGTCTCTACTAAAAGGAAAAAGAAACTTTGACCACAAAGATTTTTCATTGCACACAAATGTTTATTATGGCAAAATTCACAATTGCAAATATGTGGAATCAACCCAAGTGTCCATCAATTCATTAATAAAATGTGGTATTTTTATACCATGAAGAACTAATCAGATAAAAAAACATAAATTAATCCATCTGTCATGTTCATATCATGCAAATATCTTCTCCCATTCTGAAGGTTGTCTCTTTGCTTTGTTGATTGTGCCCTTAGCTGTGCAGAAAATTTTTGACTTGATCAGGTCCTATTTATTTATTTTTGTTGTTGCTACAGTTTCCAATGGGGTTCTTCTTCATAAGTTATTTTCATACCCCAATAAGATTCAGAATTTTCCTATACTTTCTTCTAGGGATTTTATAGTTTCATGTTTAGATTTAAATCTTTTATACATCGTAAGTTAATTTTTGTAAGTGGTGAAAGGTGTGGGCGTACAAATATGGTAAAGGGTTGGTAACCAGAATCTACAATGAACTCAAGCAAATCAACAAGAAAAGTGCAAATAACCACATCAAAAACTGAGCAAAGATATGAACAAAATCTTTTCTGATAAGGACAGAGGAATGGCCAATAAACACCTGAAAAAATGCTTATCATCCCCAATTGTCAGAGAAATGCAAATTAAAATCACTTTGAGATATCACCTAACCTCGGTGAGAATTGCCCACATGCTAAGGTCCCAAGGCAGCAGATGCTGGTGCAGGTGCAGAGAAAAGTGAATACTCAGGTACTGTTAGTGGGACTGTAAACTTGGACAGCCTTTATGGAAAGAAATATGGAGATTCCTCAAGAACTAAAAGTAGACCTTCCATTTGATCTTGCAAATCTATTACTAGGTATTGAACCCCCCAAATAAGTTATTTTACCATAAGATTATTTTCACTCAAAAGTTTATAGCAGCTCAATTCTTAAGCTCAAAGAAATGGAAACAACCCAAGTTACCTTCAATCCATGAATGAATTAATAAACTGAGGTATATGTATTTTGTGGAGTGCTATTCAGCTATAAAACATGGTAATTTTCTATGTTTTTTTAAAATTTGGATGGATTTGAAGAGCATTCTCCTGAGCAAAGTATCGGTAGAATGAAAAAAAAAAAAGCACAAAACCAAGCATTATGTGTATTCAACACTAAACTGAGACTAGTAGATTAATAAGTACAGGCCCACAAGAGAGAAAAACTCAATTACATTCAAGTTGAAAGGAGGGATGGGGGAGGGAAAGGGTTTGGTGATAACCCACTAATGGGTACAATGCACAGGTATATGGCACACTTCCTTGGTGAAGGACCCAGCTACAACTAAGAATTGACCTTACAAATACAAATACTATAACCTAATTGTGTGTACTCACATATTAATCTGATTTTTTTAAGATGAATTAATACATTCTGCAACAATCAGGATGGAACTGGAGAATATTCTCCTAAGTGAAGTATCTCAAGAATAGAAATACACACCTCTCACATGTACTCACAACTAAATTTGAACTGATGAGCACACATGTGCATAGAGGGAATAAAACTCGGGGGAAATCAACCAAGGAGAGAGGGGAGATGTGGAGAGGGGAAAACCTACTTAGTGAGTACAATGAACATTATTTGGATGATGGGCACGCCTATAGTCAAGGACTCAAGAATTACAAAAAGTGATCCATATAGGGTGGTGCGTATGGCTCAAAGGAGTAGGGAGCCAGCCCCATATACCAGAGGTGGCAGGTTCAAACCCAGCCCGAGTCAAAAACTCTACCGAGGGCGACAAACTGAGACTCTGTCTCTACAGCAAAAAGGAAAAAGAAAAAAGTAGATTTTTTTATGTAATTGTTTGAATTAAACTATTCTTGCAAAATAAAAAAAGAATTACAATTTATTTAAATAATTAAATTTATTGATATAATTTGAAAAATAAAAAAGGAATTACAATTTATTGAAATAATTAAAGTTATGGCTATAATTAAATAATAAATCTAATTATATCTATATTCAATAAATATAGATATAATTATATCTATATATAGATATAATACACAATACAGATATGAATCACAATACAGATATTTTTGTCTGTACTGTGATTAAGCTAGGTAGGTGATTTTGTTCTCACCATATAAGCGAGGAAAATGATTTTTAAGAGTTGTTAGGCTAATATCGTGTGTATTTTACAACAATAAAATGATTATAAATAAAGAATTGTTAGTTATCTCAGATATCAGAGTATTGGAAGATATATGTGACTTCAGCCTATATCTGTATAGAGACCGACTCTATGTTATATCATGATAATTTTCTTAGGAAACATGGCCAGTCATATTTCATTAAACATGACTGTATCAGATAGTTTGATTTTTAGGAACACTCCCATCCTACAAATTTCCCTCCTTTGCTGCCAAATTCTCTATTTTTCATAATTTACACTTTTCATTTGCTAGAATCCTTAAATCAGATATGTAATGTCTAATAGTAAGGAGAATTGTTACTGGACTTATGACAGTTAAATTGTAGCAAGATGTGAAATAGAATAGTTAAGTACATGCCCTATGGAGCTGGGATTATTGAATTTTAATCTCTGCTCCAAGGCTTATTAGGCTTATGATCTGTGAAGGTTAAATGAACTCTCTGTGCTATAATATCCATGCTTTATATAGTAGGGATAATAATAACCGTATCTCACTTGAAACTTTGATAGATGAATGAAATGAGTTACTTTTATATGGAGAAAACATGAAATATAGGAAATGAGGTGAAAGCCAGATATTTTTATACCACTGGAAAACTGTACTATTGGTATCTTTATGCTGTTCCATATAATTTGAGTTTTCTATACTTGTCTTAAGAGCCATTTATACAGTTGGGGGTTTATTTGATTTATAAAATATGCACCACCCCCACTCACCAGTTTTCTTGACCTCATCCTTCTCTGATATGATTGTCAAACTTTGCACATTGATTTTGGAATCTCTGATGCCATATTTAATTAGAATCTTACTTGTATTGCTTCACTTTATAGCATGGCTTTGGAGTTTCTTAACATCTACACTACATCCAATATCTAGATATAATTGGTCTGAAGAAAATGCTTGAATCATTTATTTTGTCTCAGACAGTTCTATCATACTGACTCCATCTATAATAAGAGAGGAAGTCTCTGGAAAAACAAGTCCTATGAGCTGCCATTCTGGTGAGAGAGAGAGAGAGAGAGATCGGAATTAAAGTCTAGGAAAAAGGTTAATTTCCAGTAAAGATACTATGACCCTCGGTTCAGAATGTTGGGGACAAAAGTACAGTCTGCTTAGAGGGAATTTCATCTACAATATGGTTTACACTGTTTATCTTTGTTTATAGGCTCTCTGCCTTGAACAAGAGTGATCGATGTTATATTTTTACTCAGTGGACAGCATAATAGCTTTCTTTGATGGATAGATTTAATGTTGTGTGTTATAATCTGTCATATTTTGTATTTCAAACTCTAGTAAGTTTTGAACATTTACTCGTGTGTGTGAATTCAGTTCTATGCTAGAAGAAGTTGAACGGTATTATGCCAGATAGCACAGAACTGAAAAATTGGGGGGAATAATGAGGGACAAATACACTCAAGAAAGGAGGACGACTGTTATTTTGTGAGTGTGGAATCAATGGGAAAGTAAGGATGCATTTTGAAACACCTATTCTGCATAAAAGGCTGTGACAACATTTGTTTATTCTCCATGTACTTGTTGTTATAGTGCTTTACAGATATAAGGAGTGTGCCCCACACTTCTGTTGTCATGCTCCTACAATCTTTGTGTAAGTGTTCTCAGAGGGATCATTCACACATGATTGACAACCTAGATTAGATTGGCAGTAGGTACAGATGAAATCAGGGTATAGGTATAATAAACAACAATTATAAAAGAAAGTTGAGATAATAAGAAAAAGATAAGAAAATAAGACATAGGTTGGGTGGTGCCGGTGGCTCAAAGGAGTAGGGTGCCGGCCCATATGCCAGAGGGGTGGTGGGTTCAAACCCAGCCCTGGCAAAAAACTGCAAAAAAAAAAAGAAGAAGAAGAAGAAAATAAGACATAGGTATAATAAACACCAGTTATAAAAGAAAGATATGTCAGCCACAACAGGGAGTTTTGTGTGGGACCTTTTCAAGCCTGGTCTCCTGTATATAACTTCGTTGAGATAACACATTGCTGGGCATGCCCAACATAACATTTTTATAGACAAGAAGATATCACTGTATTAGACAGCTCAGGTCACTTAATGATTTTATGGATTAAAAAAAGCTTTCCATCTTTTTCTAAGATGAAGTAATCCAGATACCACTTTTCCATAGCATAGTTATATATAAAGAATGAGCTGTCTAATACAGTGACGTCTTCTTGTCTATAAAACCCATGGCCATGTATGGGGATAATACCACTGGGGCCCTGCAAAGGCTTCAAACAATAGCCTTATTCATCACAGACACTTCAAAAATCATAGCTATCTCCTAGATGCAAATGACCCATGCAACAGACTAGCTTGGCCTGAACCCAGCATTCATTATTGACACTTTTCTTGCTTTGAGACAATCTTTTGGGTTACCCAATAAATGGGTTTGAATAGCATTTCCATTAAGAATATATAGTTCTCTAAAATTTACCAAGGTTTACTAAATGTTGTATAATCTTTCATTTCAGAAGAGATGCATCTATACTCTATGAGACATAGGTAATATTTATATGTTATACATATTTACTTAGAAACTTTTATTAATGTGGAAAGCTATTAAATTTCTATCTATTTCCTACTTTAGTACACATATGTCTTACCAAGGTATCTAAGTTAATTATTACTTATGTCCTATCAGCATCAATCTGTGGGATATAATCAATTTAATGAAATAGGCAATGAAGAAAATATCAATGTCTCTGTGGGCTGGATGATGACATAATCAATACATCTCTGGGATAAGAAAGCAAAGCTATATTATTGCAACTTCCAGCTACATGCAAACTGGTTCTGGTGTCCCTACTAAGAGAAAATAATACTTCACCAGATCAGTACTTGACTATCTACTCCCAAAGAGGTGTGCTCACTTGTGCTAGAAAAGGTATCACCCCTGCAGCAACATTTGAAATTGAAGTCTCCACTGGATTAAGTTTACATGAACCACTGTCCTTCTTCTCCAAGGTCCATTTATCTTTGACGCAGAAAAATAAGCAATCAGAATATGGATGTGATTGGAATCACCAAGCCTGCATAATTCAAATTTGTGATGGTTAAACTCATCTCACAGACTTTCTAGGAAAGGCTTTTGCTTTTGGATTAGTAATTTGGTTGGTAGAAACAGCTCTAGATGTTCCCATGTGTCTTTTTCTACCATGAGAGCTCTTATTTTGGCATCAGGTAACCAAGGTAGGGTTTTTGCTAATTGCTACAATTCTCTACTTCAACTATGCATGTAATAATTGAGCAGATAACTGTAGCGTTGGTTTGGACTACTCCTCTTGTTCCCAGTGTGCTGTGGGCCTGAAACATTCCCATTAATCTTGTGACTGCCGCAACTCTCCACACTGATGACTGGACCACAGTGGCGATTTTTACTTTTAGGATTAGTCTTATATCAAGTCAATGTTCAAGTATCTCTGAAAATTCTAATTATTTGCCCCTGATCAATTCACAATCACTCTGATATATGATTAAATTGAAGTAGGCATAGACTATAAAGAAGATTTATGGAATACATTTTTGGCAGGGCTGCCCTCTTTCCTCACATCCTCGCTTTCTTGCCAAGGGTTATGACTATGTAAACTGGTCCAAGCCTAGAACATGGTAGAGGGGACAGAAGTCTCTACTCTGGCTATTGAAATCAGACTTGTGTTCACCAGACCTTGAACTCTCAAGCAACAAAATTAATAGATTTAATTATCTATTTTACTCCCAGGAAACTGTAATAAATTAGCCAGAATCAAAGATCTTCGTAGGTCTTTACTGCCAATGACAATAAGGACTATCAAACTTGTCTTTGACAATTAAGTGCAAGCCACTTTTCCCCTTCACCTTCCGTATCTATCCCCTCAATTTCAATAATTAATCTGATTACATCAGTCCCCACTGTCACTCCAGGCCTGTAGAGCATAGATTGTCATTCAAAGCTCTCCAAGGTTGCTAATGTTCCACTTACAATGCATTAATCTTCAGTGAAGGCATTTTTCCTCACTGAGAAACAAAGTTAGAGGTTGAGCAAACGGATGTTACATAGTAAGTCTACCCCAAGATTTTAATTTCCATCTGTCCGTGGATACCTCCTCCTGCAGCAGGCTGTCCAGTATCACTTTCTGGGATGATGGGGTCATCTTAGATCAGTGACATCTGGTAGGGTAGCCACTAGCTACATCTGACATTTGAATACTGATAACACACCTAGGACAAACACAAATGAATTTCATTTTAATCAATTATAACTAATTTTAATTAAAATAATCACATATATCTAGTATTATCACATTGAAAAGCGTAGTTAAGTGCTACAAAAAGAAAACAACAGCCATCACCAATTCACTTGGTATAAATTAAACTCGGTTCTATGTTTTAGCAGTCAACCAAACAAACAGCCATAAGATCTCCCAGCTACTTAACCAAACACACAGAAGTGAGATACTGATTACTGCAATTGTATCAGTAATAATAGATTGGCCGGGCATGGTGGCTCCAATCTGTGACTCTAGCATTCTGGGAGGCTGAGGCAGGAGGATCCCTTGAGCTCAAGAGTTTGAAATCAGCCTGAGTGAGAGTGAGACTTCATCTCTACTAAAAATAGAAAAAATTAGGCAGGCATGGGAGTGGGCGCCTGTAATCCCAGCTACTCTACATGCTGAGGCTGGAGGATTATTTGAACCCAGGAGTTTGAGGTTGTTGTGAGTTTGGCTGATGCCATGGCATTCTAGCCTGGACAACAGTGTGAAGCACTGTCTCAAAAAAAAAAAATACTAATAATGATACTATCTTGATCCAATATTAGAATCATCCTCATCCATCATCCTTAGAATCCATTATCACTTTAGCAAAAAGCCAATTCCAGATTCCTAATATACAGGTTCTCTTGCCTGGGAAACCACATCTGGTACTAATAGCTATTTTAGTCAAACTCCGTTCAGAGAGACAGTAGCACAGAGTGACTATGATTTCTGTGTAATAATGAATTTATTTGTAGGAATTAAGCCTTACAGAGTCATTAAGAGAGGTCCAGAAGGGGGATTAGAGACTCAGATAAAGAATAACTAACCTGAATTCTTTAAGCATAAGTTGGAATTGGCAGTTGGAGTTTCCCAGGAAATCTGAGGCACTATGCATATTCAGCCACGGAACTAGGACTGGGGTGCCTTTTGACAGATTTATCAGAAGTTGTTGACTCCCATTAGCTACTCTGGAGCTTTAGCCAAATATGGTGGTGGATTTGGGGCCACTGTTTGTCAGCATTGCCAATGATTAGGGAGACACGGTGAACATGAACAGAAAAATAAAAGATAGGCTAGGACCCAGCGAGCCCTCTGCATTCGCCTATCACCACATTTGATGGTGAAAACCTAAGCTTAGTGACCACTGCTTCATTTGTCTTCCACCTCTCATGGAAGCTTCTATTTAGGCCAATTCCAATCTGAGAATATATAGGAAGTTCTGGGGAATACAATCCCTGGATTAACCAAGTTAACATGAGTAAAATACAGCATACTTGTTTCTCAATTTCATGGTATATCTCTTGCATTAATAATGATGTCAAAAATAGTATCTGTCTCAGATTTTGAATAACTAATTGATGTTAGCTGATGAGATATGACAAAGGAAATGTAATGCATAGTGTTAAAAACTCCTAACTAGATTTTCCTTTAGTATCTTTGTTGCAGTACAGCCCCCTGCTATGAAATAGTGTGAACTGGAGAAAGATGCTGCTGTAATGGTGCCTGCAAATCCAACAACACCCACGAGGGTGAAAACGTCTTATGAACTTCTGAGTTATAGAAGTCACCTCCTAGAGTCATGTTTTTGACTAATAAGCTCCTTTATGATTATAATGGATTGGACTAAGTAGATGGACTTAGTCAAGCTGTGACAGGAACATTTTATCATTTGGGTAACTGGAATTAAGGCAAAGAGAAAGGTCTGCCATTCACACTGTGAATTGTAAACTCAGAAGCTGTCAGACATTGTGATCTGTCATATAGATCAAATAAGGAAAGTTATCAATATTACCTGGGAATGGAAAAAAAAAGTTAAAAACGTTATGGCTATGAGATGTGATGTCCAGAGAAGAATATTCCGCATCATTTAGTCTCTAATATTTTTCTGAGGTTCATTTCCACCTTGACATCCATGAAAATGCTTTTTGTTTGTTTGTGTTTTATATTTTTCAGAAGGCTTCCCTGCTATGACTAAGTGAGTTTGGACTTCTTCCTATTCAAATGTCCTAACTACTATGATGTCTGATTTGAATTGTTCCAGATAGTAATATGTATAACATAGGCAGTAACGAGAAAATCATTTATCAACTTATTTCCATTCTAACAGTAGAACAAAAATGCCTATTTTTCAAGTGTTCCTGTGTATCACAGCTTTAGGAAAACGGATCAGAATGTTCTCATATGTACAAAAGCAAAAAAAAAAAGTATGTCAGGGAGTCAGAGTAAATATAGGGTTTTAAAGACCCAATTCTAGAGCCAGATGGCTTTGGTCCAACTTATAATTCCTCCTATTATGAGTTATACATCCTTGGATAACTAATGTGGAACCCTCATTTCAATTATATGTAAACTGGACATGATACTAGTACCAACATGATAAAGTTGTTTCCATAATTGCTTGTATTAATAAGAAACATGGCACCAAAAGTACATACTATTAAATATTTAATATGTGTTAATGTTATCAGTGTCAATCATAGATGCCCTTATCACCAATATGAGAGTATTTGCCAGATTGAGTAGGAGAAATTTCCTAGTTTTGATTCAGTATTACTAAAAGAAAACTGCGTATTTGCATGCTCTTTCAGGCTCAGTATGATCCAGAGAGATAATGGAGTTTCTCGAGTTGGACACAAAATGCAATTTTATATTTTGTATGTTGGTTGACAGCAATTTCACAGTAAAGAGAAAATCATAAATTCCTACCTGGATCATGAGTACAAATTATGCTGGCACAAATGTCTTCAGATATGGAGAATGAAAATAGTGATTTCTGATTTGTGCCTGGCAGCACCATGATCCTTGGGTTTATTCATCACATATTATTATAATGCAGGTATCTTTTGAATTGACTACATAAATTGTAGTGAATGGAAGTACAGAAGGATAAGCGGTAACCTTAAAAGGGAAGTTAGACAGAGATCACTTCGTTTCAAAGATGTTTCATAGTCAGTATCAATATAAATGTCTTAACACAATAACTAAGACACTGCGGTGAAGGCTATGTTAACCAGTTTGATCACAGTATTTCAAAATATATATCAAACCAGAACATCATACCCCATAATTGCACCAATGTACACAGCTACAATTTAATAAAAAAAAAAAAAAAAAAGGAGAAAGAACTTCCTAGAAAAACAGGCCATGATACTGGGATAGTTACATTTAAAACACATGCAGGCGGGCCAGACAAAAGTAATGAATTATTCACCCGTGACAGTATAGTAAGATATTTGTCATTCTTGAAAAATAAAACCTATATTACATCTCAAGCAATTTAATAATTTATTGTTTTCAATTTTCTCTAGTCTACAAATCAGCCATGCTTCTGATGTGCAATGAGTTTTCATAACTCTCACAGTTTTTCTATAACTAGTTTGTCTACAGAGTTGCTCAATAAAAGGCTTCATTTGTTGTCATTTGTAGTATTTCTGAATTTATGATATTTGATGTATTTCTAAAAACAATTTTTTTTTATTGTGGCTTTGCTGATGCTCTTCTATCTAAGTACTTAACCCTCTTCTCTCTAGATATGATAGTCCGCAGGGTGTTACAAACCAGGAGGATACGTCAGCTCAAGCCTACATATTTCTGTGAGCAATGATGTGATTTTCAGCCCCTTAATACTGTTTTCAGGTTATCCCTTGTATGGTCCTAGGGTCAGTTTCCAGAATAAAAGAAGCTTTTGAGATTTCCTTAGAGTTAAGAGCCTGGGGTGTGCTCCTGATTTGACACAAGTCAGAGATCTAGGACCCTCCCCTGCCTTCCAGATCCCATTCTGGGCCCTGTTGCCCCTACCTCCCATTTACTGCTTTCTTAATAACTAAACAATTTTTTTCACTGAACAAATGAAGGGTATAATGAAGAAAAATAGTTGAATTTGTGCCACTGCTAAGTCTTTGTTCAAACTGATGTGCTCAGGAATGCTCAATGCGGATTTCTAAATTTTAGTACATAAATATCCCCTTCTCACAAAGTGATTGTTCATGTTAGCATCTGGTTTGGGTGTGGTCTAATGTCCATTTACTTTCCATTAGTCGTGCTTTAAGGAGGGTGAGGATGACAGTGTATGTCACTTTATCTACAGATCATCACAATTGTGATGGAAAACACTTTCCAGTGTTTTCCTAAGGAAAACACTTTCTCAGACCAGTACTTAGAATCTCACATTCTTATCATAAATTAGTCATGCGATGGACTGTTAAGGTTACTTTACTTGTGATTGACCCAATTCAACCCTCTTTCCTACTGTCATTATGACTGTAACTGCCCACTGTTCCCTGAAAACAATGATGGATCATGGAAACATTTCAGAGGATAAAAGCCAAGTGAAGTATTATCATGCTTAATTGGGGAAAATTAGAATGCTAGGATTTGGTTAATTAATTAATAATGAGTGATGTTCATACCACTATTTTTGGAAAGACAGAGAAATTTATAAATGTTTTTGGTCATCATTGATGCTATTTCCCTATTAGAAATTTAGTAATAGATATTAATGCACTGATTTACATTACATTCAATTTAATATTAGGCTAAGGCAATCACAAGTAGTGGATAGAGATAAAATAACTACCCCCAGCAATCTATAATTTTATTTTAGTTTACTGTAAAGAACAACGTTACAGATAAGCATTGGTCTGTGAGAGGTGTGTTTGCCATCACTCTGCTTCTCTGCTGATCCTACGTATTCAGCCACCATCTTCTGGTTCAAGCTCTAGTCATCACTCTCACATTACAGCAAATAAAAAGCAGAAAGTCACAAAAATGAGAACAGCCCCTTCTGTATTAGTTTTCTGAGGTTGTTATAAAGGGACCGGAGGCTGAGTGGCTTAGATATCAAAAATGTTTTCTCACAGTTGTGGGGGCTAGAAGTCTAAGAGCAAGATAGTAGCAAGCTTGATTTATCTCTGAGACCTCTCTTCTTGGCTTATCAGTGGTGGCCTTTTCCTTGAGTCACTGGGTGCTGTTCCCTCCATGCTTTTCTCTGTTCTCACCTCCTTTCTTACAAGGACACTAGTCGTATTGAATTAGGACCCCCACACAAGACCTCACTTAAACTTAATTATCTCTTTAAAGAATATATGTTCAAATATGGTTACATTCTGAGGTACTAGGAGTTAAAATAAAGACATTTTCTTGTAAAAATATAAGGTCAATTCAAACATCAGCAGAAAAACTAAGCATTTGGGCCTGAGACAGACATGATAACTGAACAAGTGTGGAATGTGCAGAGACGTGACTAATGAGAACATCTTCAGTGTGCCACACAGGGGTTAGATCTGATGCCACGGTTTTCAATCTTACATGAACCTTTGAAAATTCATATTTCCAAGATAGAGTTTCTGAATGCCTAGAACGACACACTCCCATTTCCAAGTGAAAGGATAACTGGAGATATTCAAAGATGCAACAAATCATTGCAATAGGTAAGTTACAGAGGGGGAACTGGGTGCTCCATAGAGAATATGACAGAGACGCCCTTGCCAGAGGCAGAAAACATGGGTGCAGGATGTAAAGAAGCAAATTGACAAAACCCTCCCTGAATTTAAAGATTGTAAATTATGCATCTCTACAAACATGGAGACAAATTCAATACTGAGTCCAAATGTAAAAGATCATGAGAGTTAAAAAATGGCAGGTAATGTTTGAGAGTGTGTGCATTAATTTTCACAAGTGAGTATAATTTCAAGTCTTACTTCTGTTGCGGATTTCTGAGTTCATCCCATTGTGTTTGAAGAAAATACATTTCTAATATCTGTCTTCTCACACCCATTGGGACGTAATTTGTAGCCTAGTATATGGTCTCTCCTGGAAAATGTTCCAAGTGACCTGGAAAGAATGTGCGTGCTGTTGTCATGGGCCATATGTGATTTTCTGTATGTGTATTTTAGGTCTAGTTCGTCTGTTGTATTAAGCTCTATTTCCTTATTATTCTTCTTTCTATTTGCCCTGTCTACTATTGAAAGTGAGGTATTTTCATGTCCATTTATTTTTGTGCCACTCATTTTCTCTTCAATTTGTCTGATTTTTTCTCAAATATTTTGATGGTATGTCATTAGGTGCACATGCATTTATTATTGTGGCATTTTATTGCTATACTGAATTTTCTTTTAATAAATAATGTCCTTCTTTGACCTTGTAAACTTTTCTTTTTAATCTAAACTCTATTTTTTTCTGGTATTTGTAGAGTTACTCCTGCACTCTCATGGTTACTACTTGGATGGAATAATTTTTCCATTTTTTTTTCACTGTTAATCTGTTCATTTGGATCTAATGTGAGTTTATAGATAATATATACTTGGACCATATATTTTTGCAGAAATTTATTCTATCAATTTCTTTCTTTTGATAGAATAGTTTAATCCACTTATATTTAAGGAATTACTTCTGGGCGGCGCCTGTGGCTCAAAGGACTGGGGTGCTGGCCCCATATGCCAGAGGTAGAGAGTTCAAACCCAGTCCCGGCCAAAAACTGCAAAAAAAAAAAAAAAAAAAAAAAAAAGGAATTACTTCTAAGAAAGATACTTCCATTTAATTTTAATTTATATATGGCTTTATATTTGAAGCTTTTTTTTTTTTTTGGCAGTTTTTGTCCAGTGCTGGGTTTGAACCCTCTCTCTCTGGCATATGTGGCCAGAGCCCCACTCCTTTGAGTCACAGGTGCTGCCCTGAAGCATTTTTTCCCCTTAAATAACATTTAGTTGTGTCTTTTTGTTGTCCTTTTGTCCTTTTTCCTTTTTTTTGAGACAGAGCCTCAAGCTGTCACCATGGGTAGAGTACCATGGCATCACAGCTCATAGCAACCTCTAACTCCTGGGCTCAAGCAATTCTCTTGCCTCAGCCTTCCAAGTAGCTGGGACCACAAGCACCTGCCACAACGCCAGGCTATTTTTTGGTTGCAGCTATCATTGTTGTTTGGCGGGCCCAGACTTGATTTTAATCCACCAGCTTAGGTGTATGTGGCTAGAGCCTTAGCCGATTGAGCCACAGGTGCCAAGCCTTGTTGTCATTTTGTAATCTGTTCTGACCATCTCTGTTTTTTATTGGTGCCTTCACACCTTTGACATGCAAGATGATTGAGTGTACCTTAATTCATACCTAACATATTTGTCCATCTTTTGTATTTGTTGCCCCTTTTCTTTGTTCCTTTTAAATTTTTTTCTGCTTTTTGATATATAACTCAGCATATTATGTGATTCTATTTTCTTTCCATAGCATATAGATTATACTTTACTGTTTGCATCGAGCATCAGGTGTAGTTCTAAGCAAGCCATGCTGCCTTCTGAGTGTCTTTTAGTAGCAGACTTTCCCATTAGTTGATAGGAGGCAACAAAGGCAGAATGGATTTTATTTTGAATAAAATGCATTAATTACAAGTTAATGCTGAATATAAAACATTTGGTAGAAGCTGATTCTTTTAACATAAAGAGACTCATTAAAATAATATTTAAACGTGTCATTACTGTCTTTGATACAAACACAGACAGCATGGAGTTTGGACTGAAACCATAGGCAGTGTGGCTCCTGAATAATATTGGAGACATGTGGTACCAACAATTGCCCAATCTGCAGTTATGCTTTTTAATTGGCAATTAAAAATTTCAAATTAAAAATCTCTATCTACACATGTATATAGAATATGTATACCCGTGTATTTGTGTGCACGTTTATGTGTAAGAATACATGTATATACGTGTATGTGTATATATTTCTATGAAGTCATGAATCACTTAATGAGTGGGATATATTCTTAGAAATTCATGATTAGGTAATTTTCTTTGTGTGCATGTGATAGAGTTGTACTTATACAAAACTAGATGGTTCATCAACAATCTAGAGTATATAGTATAGTCTATTGTACGTATGCTACAAGCATGTGTACTATGTTACTATACTGATATGGTAGGCAATTGTAACACAGTGGTAACTATTTGTATATCTAAACAATCAAAACATAGAAAATGTATAGGGGCTCGGCGCCTATAGCTCAACTGGCTAAGGCACCAGCCATGTACACCTAAGGTGGCGGGTTCGAATCCCCAGCCCGGACCCTCCAAACAACAATGACGGCTGCAACCAAAAAATAAAAAAAAAAAAAGCTGGGTGTTGTGGCGGGCACCTGTGGTCCTAGCTACTTGAGAGGCGGAGGCAAGAGACTCGCTTGAGCCTAGGAGTTGGAGGTTGCTGTGAGCTGTAATGCCACGGCACTCTACCCAGGGGGACAGCTTGAGGCTCTTTCTAAAAAAAAAAAAAAAAAAAAGAAAATGTATAGGAAAAATAGTGTATTATAATATGAGACGAGAACCCTCGTCATATGTATATGCGTGTGTGCGTGTGTGTATTTGCCTGTGTGTGTATATATATATTCTGAAAAATGAATACATATATATGGAAAGATAGTCTTATTCACTTTTCAGAGTACTTGTTTTATCTGCTTGTTTCTGTGAAAAATATTTTCTCAGTCTTAAAGGCTTAAATTGCTTCTGATTCAGAATCTGTTTGAGAACATTGTGTGCTTCTGATTCCCAAGCCTGCTCCACAATTGATTGTCTAATATGATTTCGGGACATTCTCCTGAAGCAGACAAAGAAATATATGAGATAATGCAACATTGTTTATTTACTAGGGGTTCTATTTTCATCGATTGACATCTGAACCTAGAAGAACTGCGCCTTCATTTTCCTCCAGCAGGGTAAATCAAGACTGTCACCTACCATCTCCCAGATCAACTATCCTTTGTTCCCTTTAAAAACAAACAAAAGGAGGAAATCCAGTCTTCATTAGCCAGAGCACAAAGCCTGCAACTTAAGTTTCTGCTTCAATTTATCATAAATTGTACGTAATTGAGAGGAAGCTAATTAATGCAATTTCTCATTTTTTCCTTATTAATTCATGGACATGCTAAAAACTTCCGTTAGAATCTTTTGTATATTACTTCTTCTCCTCCTTTTAACTTTCTGGATAACCGGATAGATTTCTTCTTTGAAAGTAACTGGAATAACTCGCGTACTAGTGCTGGGAGTTGAAAATTGTGTTACAGAGATAATGACTTTTGCCTCATCATTATCTGAAGCCTTGGAATTGAGAAAGGAAGAATAATTGCATGTCAGATATATTCCATGACAGATTTCATAAACCATTTTCCAGTGTTTACTTTTTATTCATGTAAATGAAAAATAAACACTAACTTCCTTGAGGGAGCTGAAATATTTAATTATGATCAAACTAAGTAATATTCATAATCGTCTGTGTTTAAAGGAAGATGTGATGCTCAAGTATTTTCATTCAGAAGATTGATGCAAGTCAGCTGCCATCCATAGCCATGTGTCTGAAGCTTTAATATTGGGTTTTATTATAGCTGCATAATAAGAGCAAAAATAAAAACCAACTCAGTAAAAGGCTTTTGGTGTTAAAAATGTCTGAGCATTTCAGCTACCACTGGCATGTTGCCAGAATCCATACGGCAATTCAGCACGTCTACAAAGCAAATATCATGGTAAATGGCTTGACTCCCAACAATGCTGAGGAAGGTAATAGAGAACTAACGCAAAATACAACTACTACTAAAAGCCTGCAGAAAAAAGGGTCGTGAACCTCATCAAGGGATTATAATCATCAATATAGACAGCAGAAATTATATACAATGTGTGTGAATAAACACATATGTGATAGAAATAGCCTCCTCTTTAAATAAGGCAATTCAGCTTCCATGCTTGAACCCCCCAAATTTGTTCTTCCTTCATCAATATGAGAAAGAGGTTAACAATTAAGTTCACAGGCTCGGCGCCTATAGCTCAACTGGCTAAGGAGCCAGCCACATACACCTAAGGTAGTGGGTTCAAATCCCCAGCCCGGACCTGCCAAACAACAATGACAGCTGCAACCAAAAAATAGCCGGGCGTTGTGGTGGGCGCCTGTGGTCCCAGCTACTTGGGAGGAGGAGGCAGGAGACTCGCTTGAGCCCAGGAGTTGGAGGTTGCTGTGAGCTGTAATGCCACGGCGCTCTACCCAGGGGGACAGCTTGAGGCTCTGTCTCAAAAAAAAAAAAAAAACAAAAAACAAAAAACAATTAAGTTCACAGACTCATCCTAGAGAAAGTGCCACATACCACATTACTAAATACCACTGCAGTTACCTTGAAGTACTCCCCTGGGGAAGCTGTGCTCTGATATCAGTGCCAGGTCTCTTTTTCTGAAGTGGCCATCAAAGCTGTCATTGTATTACCCTTAATGTCCTGAATGTCATCAAACTGCCTTCCTATCTATCTTTGCTTTATCTTTGGGTAAAGAAAAAAGTCACTGGCAGCCAGATCTGGTGAGAGGGAGAGTGTTCCAACACAGATGTTTGTTTACTGGCTAATAACTCCCTCACAGACAGGGCCACTGGGCTAGTGCATTGTCATGGTGTAAGAGCTGTGAGTCCTTGGCTAAGATTTTCAGTTAATATTCTCCTAACTGCTTCTTTATTGGTGTTTACTTGGTCTGGTGTGCTTTTCATAGTCGGTCGATGATTTTGATCCATGATTTGGTAAATGTTAGCAACGTTCTGCTCACTACTGGCTGCTATGACGTCTCTTCATCAGTGACACTTTCTCTCCTCTCAGAAAACCATTTAATCCATTGGCATACCGTCATTGTCTTCCTGGCAACCTCCCCATAAACTTGGGCCAGCATGTCCCAGAATTCACTTCCACTCTTGGTAAGTTTAACTAAATTTTAAAATTTGTTTGTTGCACACCTTAAAGCTCTGACATTCACACGATGGCACATAGAAACACGCAGCAATGACACTCAGCAAGACACTGCCGCACATTGACATGAACACAGCTGTGAGACACTGACACAGTCAGGTAATGAACACTTGTTTGTACAATGCTGACAAGGTGAACACACAGCGGCAAGTTCAAGAACTTAATTGTTATACCTTGTCTCTAATGGAGCCTCAGGGCTGAAAGAAAATTTCTATCACCTATTTCAGCCTGAAAAGAAGTATTTAATGGCTCTCCAAGATTATTATTGTGAGTTTGGGCAATGTGCCAGCAGCACGGACATAAATTAGTAGCTTGTCTGAAATTTAAAAATCTTACCTCCCACTGGCATATACTTTACTCAGAATCTCCATTTAAACAAAATTTCCTGGTGAGTCATGCGTATATTGGAATCTGAAGATCTCATCCTGACAGTATTTCCTCTAAATGCTTAATCAAAATGTATGTTCAGTTAGTGAGTAATCAGTGTCTCCTGTAACCTACTGCATAGTGCCTAACTTCGATAGTTATGAAGCTTTTTTCTTATAAGAAGCAAAAATTGGCCAGGCACAGTGACCCACACCTGTAATCTTACATTCTGAGAGGCTGAGGCAGGAGGATCCTTAAGCTCAGGGCTTTGAGACCAGCCTTGTTACCTTCAGGAGAAAACAGCTTGCAACAGTGTCCTATCCCCTTTAGATAAACTAGATGATCTGCCTTCTGCTAAAAGAAATAGAAGCAGAACTCGTGATATCAGAGTTTATTAAATTTAGGACAATATTTGGATTTTAGAGGGCCAGAAAATCCCAATCTCTTTCAGGTAAATGGTATATGGATTGATGTAGTGCTAATTTGTCTGTGCATGGTGTGTGTTCATTTTTTTTTATATAAGGGAATAGATATATATTCACTAGATGGAATCCATACTATTCATCCAGTTGTCAAACCATATGTGACGAAACAATATTTGATTTATTGCCATGTATGCTAAAGTCCTATTTTTCATGACCCTGTACATCTAAGTACTTCAAAGTTGACAGATAATTTAATCAGTTATTTATAATAATAATAATGATAATAATTTATGATAATAATTTAATCAGAATATTTGTTCTATTTATGTTCCAATCAATTAATAACACACCTATTAACACTACATGTGAATATGGAGGTGAGGATACAATGGCTGTGGACTGACAGAAGTATAAAAATGAAAGTTAAACAAGCCCCCTGTGGGAACTTCCAGTACAGACCTTTATTTCTTGGGTTTTATTTCTATTATTTTATCCAAAAATACTCAGCATTTTTTTTAATTAAATAAAGAAAATGATGTGTTTTTTTCAGTGTACTCATGAAACATTTTGGAAGCATTTTTAGCTTTTTATGTTAAACTTGCATTTTTTGCATATGTTTGAGAATACCAGAGGCTAAATTCTTGGTAATTTTATTAACAAATTACAGGGAACAAATATGTAAATTTTTTCATTGTATTTTTGTGGCTATTCCAAAATGTCTGAGGGTCTAACAGTCACTCGAATGCCCTGTGGCCTCCTGGACTCAGTAATTAATGAGATCTGACTGTTCCAACAGACTGACTTTGAAACAGAATCTCAGAAAAAGATCACATCCACACAGATGCATTAATTGTTTGTATTATTATCTTTTAAGATTTAAATGAGTTCATTCACAGTCATCATTTAAAATAATTAAACTTAATATAACATTTTTTATTAAATCATAGCTGTGTACATGAGTGCAATTATAGGGTACAATGTGCTGGTTTTATATACAATTTTAAATGGTGTATCTAAAACATATATAACATGTTTAATATGAGGATGAGAATTTATACAAGGAATATAATATCTTTGTCTTGTCCACTATATTACAAAAGGAAGTAAAACTCATATTAACAAAAATGGGGCTTTTAATGAACATGCAAACATTGCTAGAATTAATTTCAATAATACAGATTATCATGACATATATTAAAAAGCAAACAAAGCAGACTATTAAAGGTTAGAGAGAACTGTGTTTGAATTATTTTGACCCTTTTCTTTTTACCTCTTAGGAATAAATAAATTGGATAGATGTATGCTTCACTTCTATTTGAATGTGTAAAACTATGCTTAAATTGAATACAATTCTAGATACCTTGTCAAGAGCATTGCAAATGAAAATATATATAACCCAAACATAATTGACATTGATTGAAGGAAAACCAGTTTTCCAAAAATAGGGAAATTTTTCTAGTGATAGAGGTCCTGGCAGGTAGTTCTATTCTGCCATTATTATAGGAATTCAAATAAAATCAACTCAGAAAAGTCAACTCTAGGAGTAATAATACAATCTGTCCGTAGAAAGTTATTCCAGCTTTAGAAAAAGACAATAAATTTGAGGAGCTGATGTGGAATTACCAATATGGTGTGGGCTGTCTCACACACAGGCCAGCCTGATGAATCATTGGCTTATGGAAAGGAATAGGATGTTTTCTCCTAGGGCAAAGCAAAACTATACCTCTGTACCCTAGGATACCCTCATTTAATCCTTATAGCATCTTCCATTAGAGCTATCAGGAAGAAGAGCATAATAGAATATAATGACTTATACATTTTAGCAATAGTTTACTGTTGGAAAGCCCTGGGCTCCTTGAGCAGATGGACTGACCTAGTGTGGCTTCGTGTTCCAAACAGATGAACTGATGCTAGAGGCAGGACAACACTCTGACTTCCAAACTTTTCAGTCTTAATTTCTCCTCCAGGATCAACTGTCAGAAACACTGTACAGGCTTTCAATTTTTAAATATATTATGTACTATGAAATATGTATTTCTATTTACATCATGTGTAATCTTAGATGTTTTCACATACTGTGTCATTTATGTTATCGTGATCAGATAAGGGTTATTGTCTCCATTTCACAGACGAGGAGAAAACCTATAAAGAAGAGTGAGATTCGCAAGGCCAGAAATGTTTTAATTGTAGAGGTACGGGGTTGGTAGCTAGATCTGACTCAGGGTTTTCTGCTCTTGAATATAAAATTCTGCCACTTTACACCAGATTAGATTTAAGAAATTAGGGACATTCATCTATAATTGTCAGATTTTCCTGGTAAATGCAATATTATAAATATTATAAAATATTATACTTCCCTCTAGTAATGGTTTCTGCCTAAAGATCTACTTTATCATCTATTGATAGAGAGAGAAAGAAAGAGAGAGAGTGAGTGAATGGTATATCATTTTTTCACACCTCTAACAGTATGTCTTTATCTTTGTATTTTAGATGGCTATGTCTCTTGTACTCTGTATATTTTAATACCCCTAACAATATTTATTTTTTAAGTGGAGCATTTAGATAATTGAACCAAATTTAATCACAGATATATTTGGGTTTGAATCTCTCATCTTACAGTGTGTTTTCCATTTCTTGTACCTTTTCCCTCATTATTCATATCCTCTTATATTGATTACTTTAAGAAATACATTTGTTGGGATGTTAACTTTCACTATTTTGTTTAGTAGTTACATGTAGGTACAAGCGCATATCTTTATCTTCTAAAAATGTAATGTTATACTTTTCCCTTCTACTTCTAACTGAAATGGATGATAAAAGAAAAAGAAAAACAATATGATCCATTCCTTAGCATCTATGCTGTTTTTCATATAATTTCTCCCTTTATTATATAAACCCAATTAGATATTATCATCAATATTGTATATAACCACAGTCAGTTAGATTTTCACATATATTTGCTCTTTAACTTAGGTATTTCTTTTCTATATTTCTGATCTTCTCTTTGACCCTAACACACCTCTGCTGGAGAAATATTGTTTAGTACTTTTCTTGGTGCGAGTATGGTAATTGAAAAATCTCTGTCCTTTTTAGTTTTCTTTAGTTCTTTTAGTACAGTTCCACTGAGTATGAAATTCTAGGTTGGAAGTTATATTGTTTAAGAATTTTAAGTACATTATTCATTATCTACTCCATTGTATGTTGTAAAGCCATCTGAAATTTTACACTTTGCTTTTATGAAAGTACTCTCCACTTATTTTCTCATTACTATTAATATTTTTGTCTTTGTTCTTATATTTACTAAAAATCATTATGTTGTGTTTAGATACAGTTTTCTTTCTATTTATAATTTGCACTGAGTTTCTTTATTCTACGAATTTCTCTCGACATCAGATTCTAAAAGTTTTCCACAAACATGTTTTGCAATATTTCTTTAAATTCAAACCCTATTTTTCCCAAAGTTGCAAAGGTTTTTTTCAACTTTGGGAACACCCATTACAGTTATATGATTTGCCTTTGTATATTTTAAGTCAAGGTTATAAGTGTGCTCCTCACCCAGAATATGCACATTGCTCCAGTCAGTTGGAAATGAAACTCATCCTCTTCCCCCATCTAACCTACTCTGTGTTTTGCTTTCATGTATGTATTTGAGAGTTGATTATCCAGTTCTAACTTAATACTGAGTATATAACGGTATGCATTAGTAGGACTTTAGACAATCCTTATTTGAAAAGACTCAGTTTATGTCTTTTTTTCCTTCTTCTTAACGAGATTATTTTATTTTTTTCTTGCTGATTTGCTTATGCTATTTGTAGATTTTGATTATAAAATTGAAACCCACCACGCATATCAATACTTTCAGTAAATGGCTGGAACTCCACACAGAAGAGACTTTTAACTAGCCAAATTAATAAAAATTGCAAACCTGGTATCTTCCACCTCCAGGAAACATATCTATCACACAATGTCTCCTTTAGACTCAAGGAAAAAGGAAGGAAAACAATATTCCATTCAAATGGAAACCAAAGAAAAGGTGGTACAGCCATCAGATAACATAAGTGTTAAATCAACAAAAGTAAAGAAAGACAAAGATGGTCACTATAGAATGGTGAATGAAACAATTTGACAAGAAGACTTAACAATCCTAAATAGTTATGCAACCAACACAGGAGTACCCAGATTTTTAATGCAAACTGTACACAAACTAAGCAAAATGATAAAACACTGCACCATAATCACTGGGGACATCAACTCCCACTGACAGACCTTGAAATATCCTCCAAAGAAAACAAGAGCAAAGATACAGTGGACCTAAATAGAACTCTACAATGAATGGACTTAATATCTACAGAACATTCTGCCTAAAAGCAACTAAATGGGGGTTCTTTGGATCAGCTCATGGAACATTCTCTGAGGCTCATTACATCGTAGGCCACAAATCATGTCAAAACAAATTAAAAAAGAAATAGAAATCATACCATATATCTTCTCAAACCATAGTAGAATAAAACCAGAAATTAATTCCAACAGAAATACCCATCTCTACACAAGGTCATGGAAACTAAACAATCTATTTGTCAATGACAGTTGGGTAAATAGAGAGATTAAGATGGAAATGAAAAAAAATTGAAGAAATGACAACTTGAGTTACCAAAATCTTGGAGATACTGCATACCTTCTGGGTGAAAGGCTTAACCACAACGTGGACTTTACTAAACAAATGCAAACAGTGTAACTTAATTGTTTGTATCTTCATACTAATCTGAAATACAAATAAATAAATAAAAATGTTTGTATAACAAAAATAATCTGTGGGACACAGCAAATCTTGTCTGAGAGGAAAACTCACAGTCTTACATGCCTACATGCAAAAGACAGAAAGATTATAAATCAACAGTTTAATAAATCATTTCAAGGAATTGAAAAAGAAAAAAGCAAACCAATACCAAACCCAGCTAAAGAAACAAAATAACCAAGATCAAAGCAGAACTAGATAAAATGGAGAACAAACGAATAATACAGAAGATTAATGAAACAAAAAGTTGGTTCTTTGAAAGATGAACAAAATTGACAAGCTTCTTGTCAGATTAATTAGAAACAGAAAAGAAAGGAATCTAATAAGGTCAATTAAAAAAGTAAAGAAAGACAAAGATGGTCACTATAGAATAGTGAATGAAACAATTCAAGACAAGAAGACTTAACAATCCTAAATATTTATGCAACCAACACAGGAGTACCTAAATAGTTATGCAACCAACAGAGCACAGGAAAAAAGTCACAACCGATATCAAAAAAATACAAACCAAAATCTCTGTGGCGGCGCCTGTGGCTCAGTAGTAGGGCAACGGCCCATACACCAAGGGTGGCAAGTTTGAACCCAGCCTTGGCCACACTGCAACAAAAAAAAACAGCCAACTGTTGTGGTGGGCTCCTGTAGTCCCAGCTACTCCAGAGGTTAAGGCAAGAAAATCACCAAAGCCCAAGAGCTGGAGGTTGCTATGGGCTGGGATGCCACAGCACTCTACCCAGGGCAACAAAGTGAAACTTTGTCTCTAAAAAATAAACAAACAAACAATCAAAAACAGAATCTCGTATACTATAGAAATCTCTATGCTCATAAACTTTAAAATGTGGAGGTATGGGCAAAGAAACCCGCAACCTCCCTGGGTGCAATCTTAAGAAAATAGATAACCTCAATAGACGGATATCAAGTTTATTTTGGTATTAAATCAGCAGTACAAAAATCTTCCAAATAAAAAACTCCCAGACCATACAATTTTACCCCTGAAATTTAGCAAACCTGCCTAGAACTTGTTTCTCTATTGTAGAAATTATTCCATAATCTTGAGAAGGAAGGAATCCTTCCTAACTCATTCCACGAAGCCACTATGTAACCTTGATACCAAAATCAGGAAAGGACGTAACCAGAAAGAAACCAACATTCCTTAGGATATAGATGGAAAAATTCCCCCCAAAATTTTCACAAAATGAATTCATCATCACATCAAAAATGTAATTCACCACAACCAAGTGGGCTTCATCCCCGAGATGCAAGGATGGTTCAATGTGCAAATCTATAAATGTAATTCACCACATAAACAGATGCAAAATCGAAGACCCTACGATCCTTTAGCAATATTTCTGTTGCCACATCATTTTCCCTTCTTACTTGGACTCAAATTGCTATTGATAGATATATTCATTTTATATAACTCTCTTTCTTTTCTCATACAGTTAAGACCCATTAGCAAATGGGGACAATTTTTACTACACCTTCCACATTACTTGAGCAGAAAGCAAATCTTTCACCCTCTCACTACAAACAAGTAATAGTTTGTCTGATGATGGACATATCTTAATGTAATAATTTCACTACATATTGAAATACCCTCAAATATATCAGGATAGTATATTGTATACCCATAAATATATGCAATTTTATTGGTCAAGTCTACTTTAATGCTGATGGGGGGAGAAAAATTTGCCAAACATGTAGACATCTTTTAATACCAATATAATCAACAGTTTTCTAGATGTTAGAATTTTCTTCTCAGTTTCAAATTATTCAGTTTCGTTTACTTTTCATAGATCAAATAACATGAGAGTAACAGATATTAAAAATAGGTTGATTTAATTATTCAGTAGTTTAAGAGGAATAAATTTCTGTCAAAATAGAACAGGATGTGAAGTGCACTAAGTATTTCAGAGAAGAGCAAGTGTTTGTGGTTCTAGCTGTACAGTAAAAACCTCTAATTTAGCATTGTCTGCACCCTTGTTTTCTTCCCTTAATACTTATTCTGAATTGAAAGACTGGAAGATCATGTTTTTAACACAGAAAGATTAAGCTTGTTTGCAATGAGTTTCAGTCTTCATAATATTTTCCATCAGATCCCTTGTTAGCATTTATTAATTATCTTTTATTTGTACCAGAGTCTTATAAAATTTATGCTGATTATCTAAGCTTAGAATAGAACAAATATAGAGGATGTGTTCTCTGGATATAAATCTATATCCCTAATACAATTGGCAAAATTCCCAGAGATGGAAATTTTCCTGTAAAGTTAAATACTGTTTGGTATGCATAATCAAAGTATAAATAGTGAGTCACCTAGTCCTCTAGAAGACAGAGTTTATCTCTCAAATTTTACCTATATTTCTTTGCATTTAAATGTTATCAATGCATTTAATAAATTTATTGAGTGCCTACTTTGTGCCAGACAATAAATGAAGTAATATCTATGCCATTATCATTTACATCCTCTAAATGGATGTCAAAAATCAATAATGGAAGCAGTGCTCGCAGTGCCACTTTCAATAATTTTCTTATTAGAAGTAGGGATCTCTGAAGTCATTGATGCAATGGATAGGGCTATCAGAATTCTTGGAAGGGCTCTGACTAATAAGTGTGCATTGTAGAATGGGTTGACCTATTTTCCAGTTCTCTTCATAAATTTCTTGTATTTTCTGCATTCGCTTGTAGGAAGGTCTGACTTTGCTATTATCTTCCACTTTAGTTAAAAATGCTTAAAAACATAGTTCTTAGTCACTGGCTGATATCTAATAAAAATAAAATCTTCAATACTTACTTTTAATTAATTATTCTGTTTGTGAAATTGTTGGTTCTTCACAGGAAGAAACATCACTCACTTAAAGATGGGGCTGAGAAGTCAGAAGGAGTCTATTGTGCAAGAAAGATGGTAAATGCTGCATTTTAATAGGTTTAGAAAAATAAAACAGAAGTGTAATGTTTGGGAATCTCCTTAAGTAAAATGGTCTTTTGTGTAAAGTTGTAAATACAGTGAAATGTTAAGACATCCTTGGCCAATTCTTTTGGATAAATTTTTGATTAGTTATTTTATCAGGAAACAATTAGTAATGTTAACTATTTAACTGAAGCAAGACTATGTATGCGTAAGCCTCACAAAGCTTACACCCTAATTCACGACTTTATAATGAACGATGATCATTAATACAGGGTTTGCCATGGGAAGTGGTGGACATTTGATAGATCAATGTGTCAAAGCTATACAGTATGGCTCTCAATCTGCTTTTAGCAGAGTCATCAGGGACATAGTTTCTGCTTTTGCTTGGGCTGGATTCAGATTAGGGTGAAGTTTGTTTGGGTTGCTCACACTCTAACTGTGCAGAGAGGCTCAAAATTATTATTTCAGAAATACTATTTCCTTTATCAAAAGTTTATAAAACAGATAATGTAATTCTTCCAATATTTTTATTTTTAAAAATTATTTTATTATGGGCCCTTTGCATTTCACCATAAATTTTGTAATCAGCTGACAAACTTCTAAAACATATTGACGTAATTCAATTCAAGTCTAAAATTGGCTGGAACTATAGATAATATATAATGAGAGAATATATCATGAAACAATATTTGATAAATGAATGTTTATGGAGTTTTTAAATAATTTTCCTGATAATGTTTGAAAGATGTCAGTATACAGACAGTGAGTGCACTAGTATCATCACATATTTTAAAGTAGTTCATATTTTAATGCAACTGTAAATAGAAATTGTTAACATTAAACTTTATAGCTATTCTATTGAATTAATATAAGACTTGAGTACACTGGATTCTTGCTTCTTATTTATTAAGAAGCACGTGTTCCACCTCCACCAGGTTAATACAAAAGATGTAAAGTCTCCATCTCTTTTAATGGTTGAATAGTATTCCATGGTATATAAACCACAGCTTGTTAATCCATCCCGGGGTTGGTGCTATTTCTGGATAGTATAGAAATGCGCCATAAATTTTTAAATTAAAATATGTATTAACTTCTTATTCTAAAAACAATATATTTCTTAATTGAAAATGATGATGCACAGTTTTGAAAATACTAATAATTCCTCTCAACCAGAGTCATTTTAATACATAACTTCCCATATATATTATTTGAAAAATACAAAAAAGCATATACATATATAATTTTCCAATGAAGTTTCGTACCATGCATGGTGATTTTAACATGACCTTTAAATTTTTTATTGTGATTATAAAACACATAACATAAAATTTACATAATTGTATAATTTATTATGATTTCTGTAATTATATAATTATTTATTAATTATATATAATTTATACTTATATATAGTTATATAAATTTAAATATAAAATATAAATATTATATATAATTATATAATATAATAAAAAATATAATTATTTATTAATTATATAATTAAGTTGTATATATAGCCTTGTATGATTTAATCTCTGGAAACTCATATTTTGAATAATATTTTAGTAAAATTATTATACATTTTTACCTAGATAACCGAAACATCACTGAATAAAGACAATCCTACTTCTTGTTTCTCCAACTTCTTTCTATTTTATTTTCTTGTGTTTGTTTTATAATCATACCTGGAAGACCTGCTATAATATAAACAGGAGTTTCAAGGCTGGGATGGATGTTCTTACCTTCTGATCTTAAGGGGAAAATCCCTGAGTTTTTCACCATTTACTTGGATGAAAATTGTAGAATTTTAAAACAATGCCTTTTATAGGGCTCATGATATTCCTACTTTTCTGCTAATTTTTATGAGCAGCAGATGTTAGATTTGTTACATTCCTTTTCTGCATATAATAAAATGACAACCCTTTTTCATTTTTATACAGTTAATAAAATGACATTAGTTACATTGTTAATGTTAAGTCTATCTTCCAATTCTTAGATACACTTGACTTGTTGATAATATATACATATATATACACGCACACATATATGTATACATATATGTATATGTATCTAGTGTTGTAAGCAATGAGATAAATTATTTCAATGAATTTTGCAGTATTTATTGCTCTGCACCCTTTGATGATTTATCCATTTATTTCTTATTCTTTTTTCTGATGAGTCTTATTAGGAGATTATCAATTTTATTAATCTTTTCAAGGAACTGAATTTTGGTATCATTAACTAAATTATTATTGTTTCCTATTGTCTTGATTTCCTTTCTCACCAATATCCTCTCCTTTATTGTCTTGCTTTGAATTTTCTTTTCTATTTTTCTGGTTTCATAACAAAGAAACTTAGGTTATTAAGTTAATACATTTGAAAAAATGTTGTATTACAGGTGGTAGGTGATTCTTGCTATAAATTTTTCTGTAATAATTGTCACTAAAAATTAATTTTCGTATGTTATTTATAAATTTCTACTTATCTCAAAATAACCTCAAATGTTCCTCCTTTTTTCTTCGATCACTTTGTTGTTTAGAAGTGGATTGTTTAGTGTCAAATTGTGTATTTTTCCAAATACTTTTCTATTAGTGTTTTCTGATTTGATTTTATTATGGCTACACATGTACTTTGCATCAGTCAGATCAAATTTCAATTTTTATTGTGCTTGTTCTATGGTTCAGAAGATCAGATATCTTGGTAAAAGTTTTATGCTAAATTGGTTTAAAAAAGCATCTCACATTATTGGGCATGGTGTTCTATAGAGAGTTAATAGATTCTTCACAATCTTTATATCTTCATTGATTTTCTTTCTGCTTTTGCTTTCAGTTTTTTAGAGACCAGTGTTGTAATATTTGATTATAATGTTGATTTGCCTATTCTTTCATTCAATTCTATATTGTTTCAGTTCTGTACTTATTTTTTTTTACATTTATAACTTTTTGATTCATGTATTTTAAAGTTGTGTCCGTTATGTAGAATTGTTGTGTCTCCTTTAACTATTACGTATATGGGCCTCTTTAGCATTGTGAAAGGACTCTCTTTAACTTTGGGAATAACCTTTTCTCTGTAATCTGCTTTGTCTGATGTTGATACAATGACTCCTGCTGTTTTTTGCTAAATATTTGCATATCTGTTTACCTTTAACTTGTTTATTTTAGCTAATTTCTTATAAGTAATTATTCTCTTAGCTAAATTTTCCATTTAGGACTTTTGACGGATGCATTTGGAAGATTTATATTAAATTATTTATGAGACTTTCCTGATTTAAACCTGCTACCTTCTTGTTTGCTTTCTGTTTATTCCATCTTTGTTGGGTCCATTGTCTTCTTTTGTTGCTTTATTTTTATTACTTGAGTAATTTTATAATTGTGTTTTATTTTCTTTATTAGGCTGTTAACAATATTCTGTATTTATGGTGTTAAATTAGGGTTTCTAATAAAAATTTTTACCATAGTTTATATGAGAATGATATCAGCCATTTCATGCAGAATATAGGAACAGTCATTTGCTTCTCCTGGTGTTTGTGTTATTGCTGTTCCATACTTTACTTTTATGTGGTATGGGTCTTAATAAACACCACACTATATTATCATAATGTTTGTTTTATGTAGTTAATAGTATGTTAAATGAATTTAAAAAGTAAAGCATTATGTTTATGGAAATATATTTCTATTACTCTGTTACACATAGAGTAATGTTCCTACCTTGTGTAATTTCTCTTTTGTCTACAGGACTAAATTATTCTAGAGGTGTAATAACTGCTTACGATTTTTTATTTTTTAGCTATTGTGTGTATAAAAACAAGTATTCATTGAACAATGGTTTGGGGTATATAATTTAACTGGTATGGAATTATAGGTTGACTTATTTTCTTTCTACAATTAATAATGTTGCTTTATTCTCGTGCAACATACATTGTTTCATCCAATAAATCTGTTATTCTTTTTCCTGTTTCTCTGTACATTATGCATCATTCTTCCCAGCCATTCAGGGTATCCTTTTTTAAGTATCACTGGTTCTAATGTATTTAAGTAAGATGTTTCTAGATATAGAATAGTTTTCATTTTAATAAGCTTGGACTTTTTTATTTTTTGGTTTTTCTTTTTTAAATTTTTATTTTCTATCATTTTCTAGTTTTTAGAATTTTGAAACATTTTCTTACTAATATGTCATCTTATTTTTTTGTATCCCCTGTACTCATTTCCTATTTTGAAGATTCTAATTTCATACTTGTCTGGTTATTTAAAGTTATCCTACAGTGTAGTATAATTTTGTTCCCATTAAAATTTTTGTCCCTTTTTATATATTTAGACATCATCTAATGCTATTTCAACAAGTTTATTAAAAATCTTTTATTCTACATTGACTGTGGTATCTATTATCTTTACTATTTCATGCATTTTTTTTAATTTATGAGTATTGTATCAAGAAATTCAGTAGGGCTTTATCTGTTATTTTTTTTTTGTTTCACCTTCTATTTTAGTCCATTCAGACTATTATGAAAAAAATATTATAAACTGAATGGCTTATAGAAAATAAGAATTATTTCCCACAGATGGAAAATCCCAGGTCAAGGTGACAGATAGCAAATGCATTGTCTGGTGAGGATTCTTTTTTTTTTTTTTTTGAGACAGAGCCTCAAGCTATCCCCCTGGGTAGAGTGCTGTGGCTTCATAGCTCACAGCAACCTCCAACTCCTGGGCTCAAGCGAGTCTCCTGCCCCAGCCTCCCAAGTAGCTGGGACCACAGGCGCCTGCCACAACACCTGGCTATTTTTTGGTTGCAGCCGTCATTGTTGTTTGGCGGGTCTGGGCTGGATTCGAACCCACCACCTTAGGTGTATGTTACTTGCGCCTTGGCCACTTGAGCCACAGGCGCAGAGTCGAGGATTCATTTTCTAATGAGTAGATGATTCCATCTAGTCTCTTCACATATAGTGAAAAGGGGGAAGCTCGGATCTTTTTTATAATGACACTAATGCTATTGATGAGGCCTCTGGTTCCATAACCTAAACATGTTCCCTCGGCCTCTCTGAGTTCCATTTTACTGTGGGTTAGGATTTCAACATATAAATATGGGAGAGATTCAAGCATTCAGACCAGCTCCTACCATGTTTTTTTTTCTTTCTCTCTTGCTTTCTTCTGCTATTGCGTCCCTAATATTTTCTGTGTTTTGTGGTTTTTGACTATATGTCAAATGATACAAATTTTACCTTTTGGGTTGTTATATAAGTATATATATATATATGTACATATTTATACATAAATATATACACTATATATATGAATATGTGTGTATATTAAAAAGTGTATGTAAGTATATATAAATGAGTATATATATACATATATAAATAATTATATACATATACTTATTTACATATCTTTAAATACTTACAATACTTACAACCCAAAAAATAAAATTCAGTAGAGTTTTTTAAGTATGTTGTAAGTATTTAAAGATATATAAATAAGTATATAAATAATTTGTAAGACAGTGTTAAATTATCTTGGCATGTGAAAATAAATAATGCAGCAATGCAAGTATATATTATCCACAGTAAGACAGGAAAGAAATAGATGAGTTGATTAGGAGACTATATTCAATAATCCATTCAAAGAATGTAAAGACTTAGGAATATAGTCAGAAGAATGTCTGAGAAATTAGGAGACTTGGAAAAAAAGAAGCCAGTGAACAGAATATTTGGAAGATTTAAGAGAAAAAAATATTAATTTGTTTTATATTATTTATTATATGTAGCTCTTTATTTGACTCAATAATATACAAAATATGCCACATCACAGCACATAATCCTCATAAAATTCTACAGCCATATGATCGTAGCTGAAGTTATCAAAGGAAAATATACTGTCATATTGATATCAGTTATAGACAATAGAAAATCCACAGGTGTCCACACTGAATAGTTTCCAAAGTAAAAAAGCAATAGGAAATTGAACATTTTTATGAGGTCTCTATTTCTCATAGAATATGGAAGCAGATCAGAAGCATTGACACAAAAGGAAATAACAATCTCCCAAGCCCAGAAAACTTGAAGGCACAAAAGCTAGTGACTTATAGATTACAATTTTAAAGATTAGGAAAATGTCTGTGAAAATATTTGCATGACCTCTGATGAACTATATATACAATTTCATAGGCACAGTTTTAGGAATACAATGAGTGAAATTCTATTTTTGTTATGGATATCAGCTTATTATATGATTTACAGAAATGCAATCGTCAGATCTGTACAAGAGATATGCATAATTTTCCATAATACCCAAAAATCTTATGTATATAACTTTACAAAATATCAGCTTTGATATAGAAAAACAGAAAAATAAATTATTATAAACTCTTCTTTTTTATTGTATCTTATTAATCATTGGGTTTCAGTCTTGGTCTAAGTTTACATGGAGTCAGAAACAGAAAAGCAAGAATTCCATAGTTAGAAACTAAAATATTTTCAAGCGTTTCCAGTAGTTGTGATATTTATTGAGAATCTCCTAAGTACTTTTACTTAACACATTCTCCCTCAATTGGTCTTTAACATAGTATCACAGTGTTCTCTTTCTTGATACATTGTATAAATGAGAATAAATTAGCTCTGTGAGAGGTGATGATGAGAGAGAAGAGCCATTTTGTGTACATAACTTAAAAAATAACTAGAAGTATAAGCATAAGCTTCAAGATTCTATTAGTGAATTATCATGAAAACATTTTTTTAAAAAAAGGAAAATAAAAAGACTACTACTGCCTACAGAGTCATTTGACGCCCTCTCAACCTTGTTAAGCCACAAGGCACTTCTGTTCCCAAGAGCTCTATTTCACATACTGTGTGATAGGATTTTTATTCCTATAAACAACTTGAAATTAAACGACAGCAACTCCTAAGGAAATTGCCTGCATGTTTTGCTGAAACGTTAAATGTAATGCCACGTAGCTTTTCAGATATCCTGGGAATATTCTCCACTGTTTCTCCATAGTCTACTTGCTTTGATCAATACTCTATTAAGCATAATGTTTTTGTTGAACTCAGCCACAAATATTATGTATGTGTTTTCCATCCTGCTGCAACATTAAAAGGCAAAGTGTTTCTCTGCATAATTTACTAGAAAACTTGAGGCAAAAAGTTATTCTAATAATAGTACATTAAGACAATCTTGCCAATATTGCTGTATATTGCCAAATATTAACTTTAATGAAAAGCAATTGTCACAATCACTATAGGTAGTGGGGATCTCTTATGGGTGTAGCTGAGTTTGCTTAAAAGGAAACCTCTTGATGATATCTAAGAAGCCAGATGAACTGTACTTGGAAGCAGCTAAGTGAGTGTTTCATGAACAATTGCTCTCGGCTGTATAAAACTAATTGTTTGAATTTTAAAAGGTTCAGAGAGTTTTGTAATCAGCTAATATTTTTATTCCAGGACTATATTTCTAAGAAATAACACTATCACATAAAATGTCTTTTATAAAGTCTAAACTGAATATTCCTAATAAGCCACGTGAGAGAATTTATTAAAAAGGCATAAGCAATAGCACTGATAAAATGAAAACAGAATATGACGCTCAGGTGATGTGGTGGTTCTTATCTGTAGAACCTAGTCCAATAAGGTTATTGGATTTCCATGTTAACTTTACCACTGATCTTTGTTCACATCAAGATTAAATAAAGGACACATAAATGAATATTTTATATTTATATAGAATATACTGTTTTTATATAAAAATTCTATTTTATTTTTGCATGAAAGATCCTATGTTATTTTCTATATATCATTTTATACATGTGTATTTTATTATTTTATTTGTTTTAATGTTTCCTAAGCACAGTCATATCATTACTTACTCATTTAATTCTAAAACAGAGCTGTGTTTTATGTATGGGTTATGTTGTCATATCTCACAGCAACCTCACACACTTGGGCTAAGACAATCCACTTGCCTCAGCCTTCCAAGTAGCTGGGACTATGGGTACCTGCCACAATACCCTGGTTATTTATTTTATTTATTTTATTTTTATTTTTTTTAGAAGCAAGGTCTTGCTCTAGCTCAGCCTGGTCTTGAACTCCTAAATGCAGTCAATCCACTCACCTCAGCCTCCCAGAGTGCTAGAATTTCAGGCCTGAGCTACTGTGCCCAGCCAAGTTATATATTTTTATTTTATCTACTTTATAACTGAAGAAATAGACCTTTAAGGAGGCTAAAGTAGATTAGCCAAAGACACACAGCTTTTGTATTCCAGAAATACGTTACAGATTCAGATGTGTCTGATTCTATAATCTGAGTATTTTATTTTGTCAGAAGATGAGAAAAGCCTGATGCCCCTAGGATTAATTATATGGCACTTCTATATAAGGTCATTGACTTACATAATAAGCTATATTCATAAAATTTTATTGCTATTCTTTTGGTCAAATTGATTTTTGGGAGCTAATGATATTAATTTAAATAAAAGTCTTGTGTTGATTAATATTACAAAGTGAGAAAAATATAGATTCCGTTGTCATACATCTAAAAGAAGATGATGAATTCTTTTCAGGATGAATATGAATTTTTCCTTTTATTAAATCATATACACATATATCATAAATACATTTATGCTTTTGTGGGGTACAATGTGTTGATATTTTTATACAATTTGGAATGATTACACCAAACTAATTACTATAGCTTTCACCTTACTTATTTAATTATTGTGTTAAGACATTTATGTTCTATACTTGGTAGATTTGACTTGTACCCTTGCAATATGCTCCATAGGTGTGATCTCACCATTTACCCTCCCTCAATCAAACCACCCTTGTCCCCTCCCATCCTCTTCCTCTTCCCTCCTTCATCCTGGGCTATAGATGTGATTCATCTTTCATAAGTAATTGTGAGTAATTATAAATTGTTTTCATAAAAGTATGGAGTACATTGGATACTTTTTCTTTCATTCTTGACATTACAAAATCTCAAAACTATAGATGTTGGCATGGATGTGAGAAAAAGGGAACACTTCTGCAATGCTGGTGGGAATCCAAGCTAATATGTTCATTTTGAAAAGAAGTTTGGAGAGCACTCAAGGATCTAAAAGTAGACCTGCCAATTGATCCTGCAATTCCTCTACCAGGTATCTATCCACAAGACCAAAAGTCACTTTGCAACAAAGATATTTGCACCTGATTGTTCATTGCAGCTCAATTCATAATTGCTAAGTCATGGAAGAAGGCCAAGTGCACATCAACCCATGAATTGATTAATAAATCATGATGATGAATCTTATGTATTTATGTATTTTGGAATGTTTACAGGAGGCAACATGTGTAAATTATCTAGTACAGTTACTCACATACTATTGTATTCAATAAATATTAGTTCTCTTTACAATTTTTCCTAGTGTTATATGAATAAAAAAATTACCTGTGTGAACAATTGTTCCAAGTAAGTCTATTAACAGCCTGGAAATCAATAACCAGAAGGATTTTTCTGATTGCATTTTCTAGTACCACTTTCACTGTACCTTTCCAGTTACTATTGACCAAAAGAGCAAACAGGGTTAGATTAGGAAAGGCAAATGAAAATAGTGCTCCTTGTGATAGGAGTTATTAATAAACTCAGTGATTCTCAGTGGGCCCTAGCTTCCTCTCCTCTCTCCTCTGTATACACAGAGAGCATCTGGAGGTAAAATCCCCCCTTCCCAGTATGGTGTGTTAAATTTGTCAAAAAAGTATAGAGATAGAAATGAGAGAAAGTAAAATAAAGAGAGAGAAAGAGACAAGAGAGGAGCAGGAGGAGGAGAAAATCAGTTTCCAGGTGTGAAATTTCTGTACATTGAACTGTTCATGCTGCATTTATGAAGAATGATTTAAATCTTATTCAAAAGCACCAATATTTGAGCTTTTACATTATTTCCTTGTAATGATGGTGGACAATTGAAGAAACCAATAAAAAGTTCACCACTGGGGTGGTGGTTCCTGTGGCTTACTGGAAGTGGTGGGTTCAAACCTGACCCCAGTCAAAAACTGCAAAAACAAAAACTTTACCATGGGGAAGAAAATTTCAGGCATCTATTGCAAAGAGGATAAAAACAATAGTGATGCTGTGTTTTAGAAGGGATTTGGTTTATTTTTTTTATTTGTACATTCAGTGTTACGGAATCCTGTTTGTATACACGGTGATACCGTGTATTGCAGAAGAACTGTATGCACTGTAATCCCATGTGTAACTGAGTATTCATTGAAAGTTCTTCAGTCTTACGATTGAATCAAGTTAATTAGAGGGTATATATGAAATGTAACCCATTCAGGAAAGCATGGTAAGTATCTGATATTTGAATTGCTGGCTTTTAGGGGAGAGTTACTTTTTCCTTAATTATCTCCTCTCAGTCTCCTAGTCCAATCAATATATAACATGAAGTGACAAGTCAGCTTTCAAATATGACAGGGCAAGAAAGGGAGGGAGAAGGAAATGAAGGAATGGATGGATGGAAAATATTTAATTAGTCTTGAAATTCATTTGAAGAGGCTACATAAGTAATTAGGAAAGAATTCAAAAACAATAACATTTGCAGTGTATTCTTATGTCGTATATTATGTAGCTTATATACGTAGTCAGCATAGTCCATGATTTATAGTTTTAAAAAGGGTTGTTCTACTAGGCCTTAGAGTATCAACTTGGTTCATCTATAGTTGCAAAAGAGTGAAAGATTTATGAAACAAATCCGCTGAGACAGGCTAAGAGGCTCTTTCAGAAGGTCAATACATGAATTTACTAAAACAGTGTAAAACTTCCTCCAATCAGAAGATATAACTTGCTGCTACAAACTTGTGTATGGTCAGAAATGTTTTAGAAGCAAAGTATCACGAGAATGGAGAAAAAAGTATCCAATATACACACCCCTATTATGAGACTAATTTAAACCTTTTATATGAAAGCTATAACCAAATAGCCTAAGAATATGGGGAGGGGGGAGGGACAAGGGAGGGGGGAAAGGGAGGAGGGAGGGGGTTTGGAGGGATCACTTTTGAGGTTTGTCTTATAGGGGTACAGGTGAATCTTTCTAAGAGTAGAATGTGAACGTTTTAAAGCAATAACTGAGAAAATGACATGAAGGCTGTGTTGACCAGTTTGAT
>CAUYTI010131868.1:0-11937 GCA_963575145.1 Galago senegalensis | reverse complement strand
AGCCGGGCGTTGTGGCGGGTGCCTGTGGTCCCAGCTACTTGGGAGGCGGAGGCAAGAGACTCGCTTGAGCCCAGGAGTTGGAGGTTGCTGTGAGCTGTAATGCCATGGCACTCTACCCAAGGGGACAGCTTGAGGCTCTGTCTCAAAGAAAAAAAAAAGAAATAAAATTGTCTTAGCCACTGAGGTTTTCAGGGTCTATTTGTCACAGCAGCTAGCATTCATTATTTTAATACATCACCCAAGTTCTGTCTTTTAGTTCCCAGTTTCCTGGTAGAGTTTAACATATTCATGGCCACCTCTTAACCTGCCTCTATCAGAAACCATATCCATCATTTCTGTTCCAGACATGGATATGCTGGGGGATGAGAAGCTACTCGAACTAATGAAACACAAGAAAGTACTTATAAGACTACCAAGATCTCATGAATGCTGGAGACAGAAAGCAAAGTACATCCAAGCCTCCTATCAACTATTAGAAGCACAGAACAGGGAAGGGCAGAGGGCACATGTGTCCCTGAGTGCTAGTCAAGAGGGGTGACACAAAGGTAGAGAATCATTACTGTTTGGGTTTTCCACTGAGTTACTGTCTTTAGATAGGTTGAACATGAAATCTCCAGTTTGCTAGGGGTTTGGTATTTGTTTCCAGGCAATTTCCGGTTCCCATATTGCCTGGGATGAGGATCCATACTTCCTGCCATAAGGAACCAAGGCAAGTACTATCTCCACCTCCCACCAGGGCCTGTGTGGTCTCTGTATACCACCTCTCTCCAGGCAACCCTTCCTCACTCTGCATCCAGGCTGTCATCTTCTGCAAGCTTCTCCCCTCCTGGGCTCAACCCATCCTCCCCCCTTCCACAGGAGACAGCCAGCCCTTACCTTGAACATCAAAGCCTCACTGACTTCTTTCTCTCCTCCGAAATCTTAAACCATGCATGGTCCACTCCCATTAGTCACCTGGAATTTAGTGCCTTGATTGGCTGGCTCCCCTTTAGTGCACGTCTATCTTATCTCTTCAGGGAAGAGGGCACGTCCTCAGTTTCATGACCAGGCCAGAATCTGGCTTCACCACATGTCACCTTGTGATCGAAAGCAAGTCGTTTAGTATCTCTGAGCTTCAGTTTACTCATCTATAAAATGGGTAGAATAATAGTACCTAGCTCAGTGTTCCTGCAAGAGGGGGAGGTTATATATTTTTTTAAGATAATGCAGGTAACGTGCTTAGTAAGGTACCTGGCTAGCAGGAGGCACACTCAGTACCTGTGGTGCTAACCCCTTCCACAGTCTAGCATGTGCTTGGTGAGTAACAGAGGCTCCTTCATTGACTCAGCCAGTGGGTCTCTAATTTTCAGATTGGACTGAAGAGTTTTGGAAAAAGCCCCTGGCCCCTCTCCTCATGCAATTGCATAGAATCCCAGGTTTGGATCTGGGATCTGAGATTCTAATTACCAGCCAGCTTTGACACCTGCCATGGGACCAGAATCCCAGGTTTGGGTTTGGGAATCTGAGAGTCGAATAACCAGCCGGCTTTCACACACTCAGGGAGACCCTGCCAGGATAGCTGGGCCACCTCCAGTGAGAAATAAAGAGAAAATGCCGATGTCCACCTAAATCAGTCTTCCCAAGCAGTCACAGAAATTCCTCCCCCACCCAACCTGTCATTCAGCAAGGTGGCTTTCTCCCTCCCTGCCCCTAGTCGTCTATAGCATTTTCACTCACAGACCCTGGAGTGTGTCTTTTTATCATCTCTCTCCTACTCCGTGATGAGGGTGAAGATCTGTGCACCTGCCAGTGCCTGACACAGAGTAGGGGGTATGTATATGAATAAAAGAATGAACGAGGCTCTGTTAACTCTTCTTTCCCCATCACTTTACAAGATCTTGGGCAGAGTTCAGAACTTTTAGATCCCTTGCCTTACTGAAACTCAGCCCCATCTGGACTAGAACTCTAATCTCTTATCTGATTCCAAGGTGACCCCTTCCCCATCATGGTTTGCTTGGGGCTCTAGGGACTTGTGTGGGGTCAAGCAGTCTTCTTTCTCCCTCCTCTCCCCACCCCGACTTGGGAGTAGAGGGGAACGTGGTCTCCCTCTGGGACTACCCTTCCCTCTGGGAGCTTCCTAGGGGTGGGGGATGGGAGTCAAAAATTCAGGGGAGAGCACAGAGGTTTCCCAGTGGCGCTGTCACATGGCAGTCCCCTCTGCATTGGTGGTTCCTACTCGTCTGGCCAACCCTTACTGGGGGCAGCTTCCAGATGCTGGTACCTTGGATCACAGGAGTCTCCCCTTGTCCAGTTTCCTGATATAATGATCTGGCTCTACCCCAGCACCCACCTGAGCAGTTACACTGACAGCCTCTTGCTGCTAGGGGCTCCTTTTACCTGGAGGCAGCCCCCTCCCACTTGTACCCTGGATGCCTGGGAAACTCACACATGTGGGTGTTCAGGGCCACACATGGGTGGACAGGTATCTGTACCAGCCTGCTCTCTACTCCAGCCCTATTCTACCCTGGTCAATGAGGCCCATCCAAAGTTCAGAGTGTCCAGAGACTGTGCACTATCTGATCAGGACAGTGTGTCAAGTTCTTCCTCCCAGGGCCACCCCCAAGCCCTATAAGGGATTCTTCTGCAATCTTTCCCTTTCATTGAGCTTAATGGTGCAATAAGGGGAGCAGCCCCTCCCCCATGCACACACACCATAGGAAGGAAAGGAAATTACTTCTCCCTGCAAGGCCCAGGCCCAAGTGACTCCCTGTCCTCATCCTTCTTGGACTCAGAGGCACAGGGCAAGTCCTGTTTTTATAGCCTGCCCAATTATCAAGCATTCTTAAGCTTCTGATCAAAGCTTCCAGCCTGGAGGCTCTGCCAAGTACAATGGGCCCATGGGCCTTGTGAAAGCTAGGCTATAAATAGTGACAAGAACAAAATCATTTCCTTCCTCCTTTCCTCCCTTCTTCAGTTTTCTTAGTGGATAAAGGACTACACACCTAGTTATTGCGTATTACTTCCAGGAAGTGGTCCTGAAAGAACAAGGCAGACATTTCCCCTTCTTGATGGCCAGAAGGTGGACATGATGGCTGGAGATGCAGCTGCATCTTGGGGTTATAACGTAGTCTGTACACAGTAAGGATTCCAGAGCAACAGAGAGGGAGGAGTCTGGGTTCCCGACAATCATGGAACTGCCTTTCCAGCCCTGGCCTGCCTGCCTCTGGTTTTTACACAAAACAGAAACGCACCTTATCTTGTTACACTACTCTTATCAAGCTTTCTGCTTCTCACAGCCAAACCTCATTCTGATATTCTGGTTCTGAGCTTGAGGTCTGCCCCTTTTTGGAAAAGTTATTTTCTTGAAATAATCAGAACTCAAAGGTAAATGGGAAGGAAATGCTTTTGCATTACAATATTAAGGAATTTAATATTCCTTAAATTGGCTTAGGCAAGACTTAACTGAATCTCTCCTACCACAAGTGGTACCTTGTCTCATGCTTTAGAAAAATCTCATAGATTTCAAAGTCAGCTGAACCCAGGTTAGAATTCAGTTTCCAATACCTAGTAGCTCGTGGGGCATTGTGGTGGGCACCTGTAGTCCCAGCTACTTGGGAGGCTGAGGCAAGAGAATCGCTTAAGCCCAAGAGTTTGAGGTTGCTGTGAGCTGTGACAACGAGGCACTCTACTGAGGGCGACATAGTGAGACTCTGCCTCAAAAAAAAAAAAAAGCCCACTAGCTATATAACTTGTAGCAAATTACCTAACCTTTTTGAAACTTCAGTTTCCTGTTTTATGAAAAAAGAATGTCTGTCTTTAAGAACTCACATTTTTATCATACATCTACTATTCACATGACATGATGCTGAGGATACCATAGAGAAAAAGAGCAGGCAAGACTTTGACCTTCATGGAGCTTGAAGTCTTGGAGGAGAGATGTTAAATCAAACAAATAAATAGGCAAATAAAATTAGTATACTGCGATGGAGAATGACACCATGAAAGCAATGGGCACTGAGAACTCATCCGCCTTAAGGACTGAGAAAATAATCTGACACAAAGCTCGCAGCACTCACCAGTTACTGAGAGTCTCCTTCTGGAAGCTGCCAGACCTGCTCCTGCAGACAAGAGCTTGCCATGAATAAAGCTCTGGGAGCAGCCTGCAGTTTGTGCATAGACACACACACACACACACACACCCCCCAGGGCTAATCCAATTTGTGCTTCTGTCCATCTGAGTATGAAAGGAGGTCAGGATGGCTCCCACAGACTGCTATCCAGGAATGTTGTTGGCTACAGAGGCCCCACCTAGTGCAACTCTCTGCAGAGCTGGCTTTGTTCCTTTGTGTAATGGGCACCACCTGGGTCCCAAGGAATGCAACTGGCACCAAGTAGTTCTCATTGAGCCCAAGCTCAGGTGCTGGCATTGCAAGCAGCCAACTCCTGAGCTGTGGGTCTTTTACTTCTAATGACCTCCATTGGTAACCTCCTCCCAATCAAGCCCGGCCTGCCAGGTCCACAGCTGCCACCATCAGGAGAAACCAGTTCTCCGAACTAAGTGATCAGACCCTAATCATCACTGTATGCATGGAGAGCTCTGATGAACTAAGGACAACTTAAGCTATAGAAGGATTCCTCTGAAAATGATTTCTAGCTTCTATTCTTAGAATTTCATTCCATGTAGAAGGACAGACAGTCTAGAATTGGTAGCGCTGCACAGCCCCTTAGCAGCCGTGATGAGGGGAGAGGTCCAGTCCCTACTCACCTATTTCTGATGATCTGATCTTGGGCAAGTGACTTTCCTATCCCTTGGTTGCCCATCTTGAAATGGGTATGATAATCATGCTGCCTAACTCATACATTGGGTAAAAGATTAAGTATTTTAAAAATGTTTGGTGTATGTTTGCTATAATTGATCTTCTTCATTCACTTCCTTGATGAATGTTTTTGAGCATCTATTAAGTGCCAGGCCCTATCTGAGGCTCTGGAAACACAGATAAAACCGGAAGAACTGTTGAAAGTCTTCTCATTGGAAATCATCCATTTTTTAGATTGCAACTAAACAAAAGATCTTATGATGTGCCCATCTCACTCTATTACTTGGCATTTGCTATAGAACAAACCATCCCAAAACTCAGTGGCTTCAAGCAATAAATGTTACCACTTTTTCATGATTCTCTGGGTTATCTGGGCAGTTCTTGTGGTCTAGACTAGACTAACCAGAGCCAGGTGGTCCAAAGTGGCCTCATAAATGGGTGCTGGGCTTCAGCTGGAATGTTTGCAGCCATTCTCCCTTCAGGAGGCTATGGTGGGCTATTCATTAGGTCCCTAATGTTCCCACAATAAGAAGGAAGGCAAGCTCCTAGTCAAAATCACTTTAAAAGCCCCTGCTTGAAATATATTAGCTATTTTTCCATTGGCCAAAGCAAATCACAATGCCAGGCCAGAGACCTATGGGAAGAAACCACCCAAGGGCATGCAGGCAGGGAAGCAAGAGTAAATAGGGGCCATGACCAACCCACTGCTCAGTGGTCTTGAAATGGTTTTGATGATATATCCCTGTGTGGGTCTGCCCAGACTGATACAAACTGAGTGTGGCTTAAACAACAGAAATTTAGTTGCTCACAGTTCTGGAGGCTGAAAGACAAGATCAGGGTGTCAACATGGTGAGGTTCTGGTGAGGCCCCTCTTCCTAGCTTGCAGATGACCTCCTTCTTTCCGTGTCCTCACACCACTTTCCCTCAGTGCACTTATATGCAGAGAGTAAGCTCTCGCTCTTCCTCCTCTGAGAAGGGTGCCAATCTCATTGCCTTAGGAGCCCACCCTTAGGAACTCATTGAACCTCACTTACCTCCTAAAATACTGGGGATGCTGGGGATTAGGGCAGCAATGTATGAATTTCAGGAACAGAAGTCTGTCCATAGAAATCACTAATTTTTAAAATTTTGCTTCTAGGGTGGCACCTGTGGCTCAAAGGAGTAGGGCGCCAGCCCCATAGACCAGAGGTGGTGGGTTCAAACCCAGCCCTGGCCAAAAACTGCAAAAAAAATTTTGCTTCTATGATATATGCACACTTACATATATATTTCATGCACATTCTATTAAGTAGAAATTTTAAATAATAGTTAAAGATGAAAAGAAACATTTTAAATGTTATCTTTTATGGCTTTTTGCTATTAATAACCAATATTCCGAGGCACAATGTACACTAAGGGTGAGGTTCACCATGAAGCCAATGTAAACCCGTCTTTCAGGGGGCCTGCTTGGTCATTTTCATTTTGGAGAACAAGGAGGCTAAATTCTTGTCAGCTCTCATTTTTCCCCCTCATAATGTGCTCACAGAGAGATCGTACTGGCCACATATGCTCTGCTAATTTTGACTTGTACTAGTCATATTTCCTTTAATCCCTAGTCTCTCTATAATAATCTATTAAGCCATTTTTTCATTTCATAGAGATTAGTTAGAACTAGATCATGTCATTTATAAATCCACTTACACAAGGGCAAGTAGACCGTAATATCTCAAATTCCCCCGAGCACTGATGTGCAGGTGGTGCCATAACCACCATCAGCCCCCACACTGCAGAGCCTTTGAGAGCACACCTGTGCCGTGGGTAGCAGAGGACCTTCTGACTCAGCCACTGAGGGAAGCTGCTAGAGCCAATTTGAATCCTAAAAGTTTAGGAAAGTATAATTGCTTCCATATTTTTGTAGCCCCAAAGTTTCAATACTTTTCACAGAACCCAGTGGACTCTGTTGAACACTTCATTTGGAGACCACTGACCTGTGGTCTTGCACATGATATTAAAATGTGAAAAAGTGCCTTTTGCTTTAAGATTCCAGCCCTATGTCCTATTCCATTCCTCAAGCTTTCATAATAAATTATCATAAATTCGGTATCCAAAAACAACAGAAATCTGTTCTCCCACTTGTGGAGGTCAGAAGTCAGAAATTAAGGCGTCAGCTGGGCTTCCCTCCCCCAAAGTCTCCAAGGGAGCATCCTTCCTGCCTCTTCCAGCTTCCCATCCCTTCAGCATTTCTTGGTGTGTGTTGCTGTTATAACATTGCCCTTTCCCCCATGTGTCTGTCTCCTCCTCCATGTGTCCTTTATGAGGACACTTGTCATTGGATCTCAGGCCCACCTGGATACTGCAGGATGATCTCCTCATCTCTACATCTTTAATTATATCTGCAAAGACCCCCCTTTCCAAATAAGGTCACATTCTCAGGTTTCAAGGGTCACCATTCAACCCACTGCACATGTCCTCCCCACCATTTCAAGGATGAAGAGGGATCCAGGGGGAGTTGGCACAGCCTTTGTCTTTTCTGCCCGCCTGACCACATGGGGCTTCTCTGACCACCATGCTCTATTACGGAAGCCTTCCCTGGTACAAAGGCACACCTCCTCCATATTTCACAGTCAAGTCAGATCTTCTGATGAGAAGGAAATGACTGGGACTTAAGAAAGGGCCTGCTAAGGGTGATTACAGCTTCTTCTCCCCATTTTCCCACCAACATTCCATGCATTTCTCCTCCCCTAGAGGCTTCCAAGGTTCTCTAGGCAACACCAGCCTGCTTTCTGATTTCCAGGGAAGGAGCCAGTATTTAGGGTTTTACCGTATCAGCCCAATGGCAGCAAAGGTGCCCAGCCCTGGGACAGAATTCTTGTGAATGTGGAAGGGAAGAGCGGACCAGAGAGATTTTCTCTGGCCTCACAGTCAGACAACTTTCAAGTTTAGTTAGGTGTTTGCCCTGTAACCAGAGTTGCTGTATTTAGCAAACAGGAATGCAGGAGGTCCAGTCAAATTTATTTTGGATAGAGGATGAGTAGTATTTATGACAATATAAATATACCCCATGCAATATTTTTAAATCTATCTTCCATGCAATATTTGAAACACAAAAAATAATTACTTGCTCATCTGAAATTTAGATTTAACTGGTATCCTGTATTTTTTCTATCAACCCTACCTGTGAACTTACCTTCCTCCTTTCCTCCCTCCCTTCCAAACTCTGGGAGGCTGAGGTAAGAGGATTGCTTGAGTCCAGGAATTCAAGACTTATCTGGTTAGCATAGCAAGACCTCCATCTGTACAAAAAAATAATAATGAGGAAAGTGCAGTTGCGTGCACCTGTAATCCCAGCTACTGGGATGGCTGAGACCAGGAAGATTGCTAGGGCCCAGGAATTTGAGGTTGTAGTGAGCTATAATGGTGCCACTGCTCTTCAGCATAGGTGACAGCTTGAGACACTACCTTGAAAGTAGAAAGAAAAAGAAAGAAAGAGAGAGAAAGAAAGAAAATGAGGTGATTTTTCCTTTTTTTCATCTGTCAGTGACTTTTGGAACTGCTGCCACCATCTTAGGAGCACAAGGGGAGCTGACAGTAGGACAGACCAATGTGCTGAAGAAGACAGATTGGAAAGAGCCCAAGTTGAAAATGTCACTGGTGAGGGTGGCACCTGTGGCTTAGTGAGTAGGGCACCGGCACCCTATACCAAAGATGGCAGGTTTGAACCCAGCCACAGCCAAACTGCAAAAAAAAAAAGAAAGAAATAAGAAAAGAAAATGTCACCGATGAGCCACTCAATTCACAAGCCCTGGAGCAACCCTAACCAGGGCTACTTGGTATACATCCTCATTATTTAGGCCATCTTTCCTTATAGTTTCTGTTCCTTATAGCTGAATTCTTTCTGGCTAACTCAGATATCTGCTCAGAAGAGGAAAATCCAAGTCACAGAGAAAGAGGTATTGATTTTCTTTTCTTTCTTGTGTTTTATCCAAGTAATTCATCATGAGGTCAGGCCCGCTAACATAAACCTTTGAAGATGGGCTGAAAGAATGTTCACGCCAATGGATACCTCTGAGACTTGATTTTAAGGGCTTTACCATGGCTGTAACTTCTGGCCTCCCTGAGCTCACTTCTGGTGACTCTGAGATGCTTTGCCCAGTGACGTGGGGACCCCTTGAGGACAACTTCAGAACCTTGGGCAGACTGGCAAATACAGGAAGAATTTCAACTGTAAGAGTCCTTAGCAAATAGTCCACCCTGCCAAAGAGAGACTCCCAGGCTCTGTTACCCTTTAGGTGCTTTAAGTGGTCAGGGTGAAGTCGGTCCTTTGTACAGAGTAGCAGCTAAATTATAAAAAGCAATTAAATACACAAGAATGACCTTTCTCCAGTAGGATGAGCATACTCTCCTGGGATGATACATTTTATTTTGATAGAACCTTCAGAAAACATATTAAAATGTCATTAGATCTCATCCAAACTTGCTGACAGTTCAGGTAACCTGACTATTTTCCCTCTTCCCACCCTGTGCTAAACAGGGAGGGCTCGTACCAAATTAGAATTCCTTTTTTTTTTTAGATTTTTTTCTTCTTTTTTGAGACAAGGGTTTCACTTATCCCTTGGTAGAGTACCATAGCATCATAGCTCACAGCAACCTCCAACTCCTGGGCTTACGTGATTCTCTTGCCTCAATCTCCCGAGTAGCTGGGACTATAGGCACCCACCACAACACCTGGCTATTTTTTTTGTTGCAGTTTGGCTGGGACTGGGTTTGAAATCACCACCCTCAGTATATGGGGCCAGAGCCCTACTCACTGAGCCAGAGGCTCTGTCCCCCCCTCCTTTTTTTTTTTGAGACAGAGTTTCATTATGTCACCCTCGGGAGAGTGCCGTGGTGTCATAGCTCACAGCAACCTCAAACTCTTGGGCTTAAGCAATTCTCTTACCTCAGCCTCCCAAGTACCTGGGGCTACAGGCATCTGCCACAATGCCTGGCTATTTTTTTGCTGCAGTTGCAGGCCTTGAACCCAACAGGCTCAGTGCACGTGGCCGGTGCCCTAACCACTGAGCTATGGGCACCAAGCCTAGAATTCCTTTTGTTAAAACTAAACCTCAGTCCACTCTCTGAACTTGCCAAACTCTATCCCCACTCTGGGCCACTGGCCTTGTTCTTTTCTCCCCTGGAATCTCTTTCTCTCACACAGCCTGCCAAACCCCTGGTCATCTAGCAATGCAAAGTTCAAATGTCAATTTCTCTTTAATTTCTCTCTAACCTTTCCTTAGATCCTGAGGCAATGCTGTATGGAGGGGTGGTTGAAGTCAGGCTGACCTGGTTATGTCTCCAGCACTGTCTCCAATTAGCTGGGTGACCTCTGCCAAGGAACCTGGCTTTCCTGAGCAAAGTGTCAGCTTTCTCACCTCTGATATATGAATCATGGTTGCCCTGCCCTGCACTGGCACTCAAGATGAAATGAGCTCATGTAAGAGCCCTGGCTCAGAGTTCAATGTGTGTTTTGGCTATTGCTACAAGAGGTCTTCCCACAGAATCACAGGGCTTTATAGCCACAGGGACTTCAGAGGACCTCTTCTCACCCTTCCACATACAAATCAACCCACCTGCCAAAATATAGGTTTGATTCAGAAGTTCTGGGGTAGTGTCTGGAATTTCTTTTGCATTTCTTACAGGTACCAGGGTGTGGCAAATGTCTCTCTCCCCAGGACCACACTTGAATGGCAAGGAGCCAATGACATTTAGGAGCCAATGACTTCCTATTTGTCTTACAGAAAATAGCATGAATGATGGGGCACATGGCTCACAGCAGCAATTTTAGCACTTTGGAGGCCAAGGCAGGAGGATCACTTGAGGCCAGGAGTTTGAGACCAGCCTGAGCAAAATAGCAAGATGCCTTCTCTACGAAATGTAAAAAATTCAGCCAGCTGGGCTTGTGTGCCTATAGTCCCAGCTACTGGGGAGGCTGAGGCAGGAGGATTACTTGAATCCAGGAGTTGGAAGTTGTAGTGAGTTATGATGACACCACTATACCCCAGTCCTGACAACATAGTGAGAACCTGTCTCAAAGAAAGAAAAAAAAAATGGCATGAACCCTGAGAGGAACCTATTCCTAGCTCAAGAAAAAGCTACTGAGAAAGGAAACGCAGGATAGTCTGCCTGGTGGAGTTCAGTGAGAGATTTTAAAAGCAATTGCTGATTACAAATAACCACGTGGGATTTATCTGTAAATTGTGAATCTATTTCCTCCACCCACGTGCCAATGCTCCATTTGCATAACAAGGTATGACTTTACAATGGGAAGACTGAGTGAGATGGACAGTTCAAGAACAAAGGCATAAAGCTAAAATGAGAGAAGTGGAAACGCGTTACCTCAGGGCCTATGGTATTAATGTAAGGTGACCAGATTTTAACATTGGTAAAGCAGGACACCGTTGACCAGAAAGGGGGGGATGTTCTTAATTAAAAATTTGGTCTATATGGAGCAACAAAAATTTTCATAGAATGCAAAAATAGTATTGTAATATATTTTTTTAATTTCAACATAAATACAATTTACAAATATAATACATTAAAAAATTATGTATAGTATTATTTTATTCTTTGGCATATTTCTCATTTGAGTGAATTTTTTAAGTAAATTGTTGTCGTTGTTTAAAAGGTCATGAAATTTTTCACAAGAATTCATTAAATTATATTTCATACATAAAATGGCTTTCGAAGTCTCAACACTTAATTGTGATTTTTCTGATGTCCACACTTCATTTACCGTAGAAAAAACGTGTTCAGTCGCAGCATTAGTTCCTGGTAAGGACAGCGTGTATCCCACAGTTTTTAGTGCATTATTGTATGTAACATGATTTGTTTCAAAATGATGAAATATTTCTAACCATTTGTTCTCTATTGTGATTTTGGCTGATGCCCGAGATTTAACTTTTCCTTATCAATATATTTTTTTAATAATGATATCTCGTAAGTCATAAGTGTCACTTTCAAGGCCAGTACTAGACTTTTTGCCGCCACTATAAAATATAAATAATACGAGTACTGTCTGCTACATTCATGAAATAAATAAATAAATTACTTACCTAAATTATCTGAATAGCTGATTTGTTGACATCACTTGTTTAACTAGCACTAGCATACAGTACAGTGTATT